>VZTL01021741.1:0-14596 GCA_013400535.1 Scopus umbretta
AGGGGGCTAGTTCCCTCTCACTGGTTCTGGAATAAATTAAGCAGCTGTGGGCTAGCTCTCATTTATGTCAGAAGTTAGACAAATTCCCCTGCATCCAGAAAATTCACTGCTAGCCAAGGTTAGCATTGAAGAGCAGAAATTCTACTACCACAGTCTTAACAGTGGGTCAAAAATGAAAAGGACTTCTACAAGGAAATATTCCGATGTATCTATTTCTGAATGTAGACACTTTCCCTGTTTATACTTAGGTTTGTTTCCTCACTAAAGGTAGGACAGGATTACATATTTCCAATCCTCCTGCCATGTAGAGGTACCTCTCTCATGACTAGTTATATCTCCAGTAAAAATAGGCTACTGTGTCAGGTGGAAAACCCAAGTAGATCACCAGGGAGAAACCGTTACACCAAAAGAGACACTTGGAAGCCATACTCTGCCTATCACAACTGAGACAGGCTCTGTGAAATATAATGGGAACAAAATCAGAGTATTTCAGAGCAGAGTTGGCTCCAGGTGGTTTGAACTTCATGCATATTGCTTTAATGGAGACACACTGGGACATAACACGCAGAATGTTCATTGCATCACTAATAGTCATGGGAGCTGTAAGGCTAAATTCTTCACTTACCCCCTCATCAACAACATCAACATTGAATGGTACTGTGAAAGTCAAATGCTGGGACAGCAAAAACAGTCTTTTGAAGATTTAATGAGCAATTTCCATTTATTTTGAGGGGTATAATAGCACATCTGAAGAAGAAAAACCCAGGTAAGTAAAACCTGACAGCTGGTCAACTTCTGTCTGACAGGAACTATTTTAACAGATTTCAGTAGCACTCCAAGTGCCTATTTATACAGTAAAAATTCTTGCTTTGTCAGGCTTTCACAAAACAATTCATCCTCTTTTGAAAAACTGCATTCTTCCTAGCAGGGTGTAGTATGTGCAAAACCCTGAGCTCAGTTCCTATGGTAATGCATGAAATTCTGTAGATCAAGGAACAAGTTTAAGGGCCAACACCATACTCTATATTTAAGATGAAGATTCTTAAATGAGCATTTTATGTGATAGGAGAGTAGGTACAATATTTTCAGTCAGCCCAAATTAATTTTATTCACTTCTTTCTTTTTTTCCTTCAAGTACAGTAAATGGTATATATACAATACACTGCAATCTATCAGCCTTCCAAGAAAAGTTCTATCCAGCTATCAAGAGAGAACTTTTTAATGTTTTCATTAATTAACTTGTCACCAAAACTATAGTATGCTCTTGAAATTTACTGATGCTGTAAAGTCAAGAGGCATCATCAGGAAAAAGGAGAATTCAGCTATTATGCAAGAAGACGTGACTGGTGTTAGGGACTGAACTAATGATATTGGCTTGAAATCCAGCAGTGCAAGGCCATGCTGTTATGGACCAAACAAAGATTCCTGCTACAGATTCAGAGTTCTTCAGCTGAAAAATTACCAAAACCACAGAAAACTTAGGAATCCAGTTGGACCCACAAAGTGTTATAATATAGGTTTCAAAATAAAACAACAGGAAACAAATAGGATATGTAAGGGGCTGATCAATGTATTTTCAATAAATCAACTTGTACTGAAATAGACAAAGTTGTCATTGCTTATTAAGCTATGCTTAGTTCTACCTGGAGTTCTTAGAGTGACTTTCCTTTTCCTTCTTCATTTATCACTATTTATACTAGACCTTTCTCTTCAGACACAAATGAACCTATCCAGAAGACTCAAGAGTCTAAAATAAGAAACAATAAACTCCCTCTTAGTTCAGCAATGGGGGTATAAAAAATTACCTTCCTATCTAAGGCATGTTTATGAAATATTTCTACTTAGTATTTTGGACAGACAATAAGATACCTATTGTAGGAAAATTACTGTCTTTTTAGCATTTATTTAAGAAAAATGTTTGCTTTTCTTATAAACTAAGAGTATAAAAACATACTGGTGTTAGACAAGTCATAAGTAATGGATATGGAGGACACTGTGTACGTTTGCGCAAAAAGCCACTATTGGTCGTGTGTTCAATGCAGCTATCCTTTATCAATGTGAGTAATATTTGCCACACCAGTGTGACAATATGATATGCAGACAGTATCAAACATCCTTGAGGGCTGCTAAGTACAAAAATACCAATATTAACTCAGGAAGTCCCACAGCTTTTGACAGTAGGAGGGTATACTGTGCTATTACTGCTATGTGTTTGCCCTGTCTTGTGTTACTCTTCCCTAGGCATTTGTTATTGGCCATTCTCAGACAATTGATTTGGAGGTTAGGTGGACCTTTGATCTGACCCAGAAGAGATCCCCTCTTTCACAGGGAGGTTTTCACACTCCAGGCTCAGTCAAGCCCAGAAGAGAGAGCTACACTGTGAACTTTCCTCTTATCTGTTGTTTTGCAGTACCTGAGAAGACAAGAATAGCACAACTCACCGTGTATGTTAGTGGTGGTGTTTAACTAGTTACAGAAAAAAGTTATCAGATAAGGAATACATTTGTGGAAGAGGTGATCTAGGAATCACAATGTCAGCTGCCTACTATGAAGGTGCAGGACTGATATTATGAGAAACAGATAAATACTGTTTTCCTTGTGAAAATATCCTTTTCTTAAGTACTTTCCTTAATTTTCTTTAAGTACCTTCATTAACAAATAAGAATAAATATACAGACTATTTTTCCCCAAGCAGATGAATTTATATATTTACTTATCAAATTACATAGTCAAGAGATTTTTTTATGGTACAGTCACAAAAATTCATCATATTCAGCAGTGTGTGATTAATGAGTCACAGAACATTATTAATTGTAAATGTGTCTATTCAGTCTGTGTTGATGTTCACACATATTTGCTGTGGAGCTGTCTTTGATCAAACAGCTCACCAATATAATTGAGATATTCTGGGAAAGAAAATAGTTCAATATAGTACTCCTGTGAGAGTTTCTGTGATATAAAGAGAGCAATCCCATTCATTATGTGCCATTGGCCATGACTGCTAGCAGATTTCTTTCAGCACACTTTTCTGATAGCTGATAGCCTTACAAAATTTCTTTTTCTTCTTTGGTTAGATGGCATTTGTGGTTTACAGCAAAGTTCCATTAACTTATTTTCTGCTGCTTGTTTTTCTTGTCTGTGCCAAAAAATATTTGACTTTATGTAACCTTTATATTTATTCATTTATCTTACAGTCATATGTCTTGATACACATGTATTAGAATATGCCAGATAATTTTTTTGGAATCTTATTTCCACAAGTATCATGTTTAACACCTTAGCTAAGAAAATAGCTGGGGGCAGAGGAGAAGTATATTGCCTTCTACCCACTCATCTATATATATAATTAATAACAAGTGACAAATGTTATTTGATATTTAGCTAAAAATAGTAATTACCTTAGGATTAAGAACAGATAGCACTGAAGTTTTTAATGTTATGACAAAAAAAGTTGTTAGATCAAAATATATCACTGGAAAAAAAGTAAACACTCTCTATATAATGAATGCAAATTATGATATATCCTGAACTACTTTGTACACAACTGTAAGTGGAAGACTAAGGCTTGAGTGCCCAGAGTGGACTTCTTGTGTTTGCTTTCCAATTTCTTGATTCAAAAAGTCTTCCTCATCCATTCAGCTATAAGTAACCCAGGCATTCCTAACCTTCACTAATGCCTTCATTTTTGACTTTCAGTATACCTTAGCTGCCAAGAACTGCATCTATGTTGTGATTGCACAGCTGTACCTTGCTCATGGTAAGTATGATCAGCTCAGTATATTCCTCACACCTACACCTGACCCAGGAAGCAAAAGTATGATTCAGCTGGCTAAACATAGGTGATGAGTGGCTAGTGCAATGGGGTGTCACATCTAGCTTCTAGCTGCTGCTTTGAAAGGGTATGGGTCTCCCAAAAGTCCTGTGACATAACTGCCAACTATCTGTTGGGTATCTAATGATGTTAGGCATTTACATTTAGATAACTGATTCACAGGCAATGGATAAACTTAGTTCCAGATGAAGATCTATGCATCTAGAGATCTACATGTCAGCTACATGTCTAAGTTCCTATGTTTCTGTTATATGGAATGAGCAAGTACATTGACTTATACTCAGGATCAAAGGTGCGCATCTACTGGGAGTAAAGACTGGGTTTCAAACACAGATGACATATCAGATGCTACAGAGCAGCTAACATGAAATTAATCCTTTTCATGTGTCAGCAAGTGGATTGGTGAATAAACGCCCAAACTGCAGTTCAGGATTGGATCCTGACTCAAACCTGTGCCTTTGCTTTTTGCTTTTTAGCACTGAAGACTTGTTTGAAACTTTGCTTTCTCTCTTTGCCATGCCACCCCACACCGATCCCCTAGACACCCATGCAAATGGTGAACTTTGATTGGATCCTATTCTTTTCTGAAACCTCTCCCTTGTTTCCAGTTTTAGGACAGAAGTGTCTTCCTAACTGTTGTTCTTCCAGAAGCACTCTCTTCTGTTACCTAAATAATTTTACATAGTTGTACTGAACTGATTATCTGTAGTTCATCCAGTCTTAGCATGACCTTTCTTCCTCTCACATGGCAGTACTACTTTGTTAGACTTTTAATTATTCTTTTTAAATGTATGCGTATGTCTGAATAACAGGAGAAAAATGGTGGCAGAAGTCTAATTTACACCATGTACTCTTTTTCAGGATAACCAGGATTAAAAAAACCCAAAAGAGCCAAAATCACAAGACCTCATTTTCACATTAAAAATTGTTGTAAGTATTGAAAATGGCGTAGCATAGTAATGATTAGAGGCAAAATGATAAATGGTACTAATTTTACCTATCTTCACTCTATAGATTTTAATTGTGAGGCTTCCTCTGTTTTGCAGTGAAGAAAGGAGACAATATTTCTACAAGATTATTTATTAATACCTGGTTGAAATTGATTTCACCTGATCATAGCAGACTAAGAATGAAAATACATCTTTTACAATGAGCCATACACATACATACGCATGCATACAAAACATTAACAGGAAAACATAATTAATATTTCTAATTGCTAGCATAAGAGTTCAAGTACCCTGAAATTTTTCTTTAACTGTAAGCAATCTAGCTTTCATGCCATGATACAATATCATATATTATCATCAAATTACTTTCTATTATGTTAAATCATGACAAAGCACAGAATGCATTGCAACAAGACAGAGCTTGTCAGTTGATGGGTTGCTTCTTAACATGATCCAGCTGTGCATTAAACAAATGCAAACCTGTTAGGAGCAAGACTTCCAAATCCAGCAGTACCTGTCAATTACAGTAGCAGTTGCTTTTAGCTGGCTGCATTTTCTGCATATCAAATATTACCAGGGAGAGGGGTAGAGAGGACTCCTGTGCACACTGTACAGGAATCACTGTGTGTCACAGTAATTCATTTTCCAGTGATTCCATATTAAAATAGTCTGCTTGTTCACAAACTATTTATTTGCATGTATTGCCTAAGTCATTATTTAGAAATACTATTTTTTCAGAAATAGATGTTTTTCCTAAGTCATTCCTTTTTCTTGCTTTTCTTGTTCCTCATATGCACTAAAAGCACACAGGCCACCAGAGGTTGCTGTGATGTGAGAAAATGGAGGAACACAGCTCTTAGTTTCCAGACAGATGTTTGGGACAAACAACTATATTGCTTGTAACTTTCATCATCATAGTTCGTGAATTACCTTGTCCAACAATGTGAAAGTGGTCAATAAGATCCTTTTTTACATCTTGCAGCTCCTCAGTTTTTTGTTTCTGGCTATGTGTCAATGGCAGGAACTTGCAAAGTGACTGAGAAACGCAAAATATGCAAAGGTAGATGGGATTTAACACCTAGCTCAGAACAGAATATCTAATGACTTTTCTGTTCTTGGGTCTGAGATCCTGTGTTGCAGCAGTTCAGACACATAAACTTTCTTCTAATCTTGGGGAAGTGTCATGGCTCTGTATGCTACTCACTGGGACCTTTCAGAGTTTACTTAGGCTGCTATGTCTCCTTAGCTGCATAAAACACTAGCATGCCTACTAAATCATGTCCTGAAGTGCCANTCCTGCTGGCCAGGATGCTGTTGGCCTTCTTGGCCACCTGGGCACAATGCTAAATGTAAGATGAATGGAAGTTTTGAAGGAAGACCTTATTTTTTTCAATTTAATAAGCAGAAAATCTATCAATGTTACTTCAGAAGAGCTAGTTTATTTCCAAAAGATGTCCTGGAGAGGGGGAAAGATTTACATGAAAGTACTGACAAGTGTATACATTTGAACATACAAACAAATACAAACAAAAGGTTCCAGTTAATACAGTGCACAACAGACACTCTTCCCGACAGCTATATTTGCAAGTCAACCAAAATTTCAAATCTCTGAAAAAAGTTCAGTTTTAAACAATGTTTCTGAGGGGCTTTTAGCTTGCTTTTAAAAAAAAGTCACTCTGGCATGAAAGTTGGTATATATAAAGTTTGCAACCTGGGAGCAATTTTTTAAACAAAGTAATACACCTTCATTTTTTAAAATTAAATTGTACAGGCTGTTAACCTATAATCTTAAGTATAGTTATGACATTTTCTTTAAATGTATCAAAGGAGTGTTTAATTACACATGGAAAATGTCGAGCTAGTTACGATAATGCACATTTCTGAATTTCAAAAGACTGGGAAAGGGATTTTAACCAATCAAATATTAGAGAAAATTAGTTGTTTAACTGATATCCAAGTTAAATATACAGTCCCAGATCCAAAAAAGAGATTTTTTTTTTTAAGCCCTGTCCTAAGTTCGTACCCTGATGAGCTGTGTCTTCTTTCCTACAGAGGACATAGTAGAGATGATCAGAAATATTGTAAAAAGTACCAGCTGGCTAAAGCAAATGATGAATAAGGTCCTCCAAATTCTTTATAGCAGCCTTGGATTTGCATTCCAAAAGTAATGAATCTGGTGGAATGACCATAAGTAATATTAAGCTTTAATCTATAGTACCTCTAGGATGTTAACTACTTTTCATTCTTTTCTCCTATTTAGAGCTCTGAGGCTCCAGATGCTCTAACTTTTTTCACTAATAATGCAAAAAAATCCCAGTAGTATTAAAGTATTAATTTTACTAGAAACAAAGCTAGACAAACTCTTTTCCCTCACAGCACCACTGGGATACAACCTACCTTCCGCCTTCTTCAAAGGATCAGGATCTATGAGATGAGATGGTTTTGGAAAAAAACCAAAAAAAACCAACTTAAGTGCATGCTTTTGAGAATCAATTGATTTATGCTACATTTCATGTCATTTAGTGTAAATTATCTGGTATAGTTGAAGAAGAGTATCTCTGAATGCCTCAGAGAATAGCCTAAGCATATATTATGTAGCAGGAACCTTGATTGTGCCACAATTAGAAGACAGTTTAAAGAAAATATTAATTTCTCATACTGCGGCCAGGATGCAAAATTCATTGAACTATTACATTTCACCATTGATGGACACAGTGGAAAACTCTAAAAGAGATCTAAAATTACTTTCCTGAATTAGGAAGTCATCAACTTGAATGTTTAGAAGTCTGCAAGCCATTACTGAATGATTCATTAAAGTACAAAGAATAAAAAGTAGATGACAACCACCCCCTAGCAGTGGCTATCAGAAAGAAATAATCGGTTTGTTTCATCTTGATTCCTGACAAAGCCCTCACTGGACTTTTTAAAAATAAAGGACATCTAGGAACAAACCTCAGCTCCCTGCTGTGTTTGCTAGGTTACTTGTTTAGTCATGGCTAAATTTTTAGTCATGGTTAAATTTTAAGTCTGGACTTGTAGCTATGAGCTGCAACATATAAACTCATTGATAGCAGAGGAAAGAGCTAACAAAGGAGAAAGCAGAACTGCCTCTGACACTGCCAGACTGCTGAGACTATTTAGATTGCCACCCTACAAATGAATGCCCTGAGGAAAACATTGCATTTCAGCGCAAGCCTCTTGGAAGGACAATTGCCCTTACCCTGAGGAGTCTGGAGAGTAATGGAACCTCACAACCATAGTGTCGGCTTCTCAAAAATGTGGCTTACTCCTTTTTGCACCATTTCCATCCCACCAAGCCATTCTTCAGGGAGCCAAAGTTGAGCCAGGTCGCATTCTGTTACAGCAGTGACATCCCAGAGTCTGCAGGTTCAGTTCAACTGCTAGAAGATTTTGAGTTCCTTCGTTCGCAACACCATAAGGCTGGATAATCTGCTGGCACACATTATCTTGCAAGCTTGTATTTACATAGTAAAACAGAATATCTATCCTTAGGGCTGAACTCCATATTTAGAGATTATTTTTTCTGCTTTTACTCAATAGATCTTTATTTCAAGTTTGGTTTTGCAGAAATCCAAACAGCTGTTTACACTAGAAAGCCTCAGACCTGCCGAGACACCAGTACGTACTCAGCTCTGTACTCTGTGGGTAGTCCTATTCAATTCAGAGAAACTACTCACAGTAAGTACATTTTAAGTATGGATATTTATATCATCATAGAATCAAAACAGACCTACTCAGGGTAGGTAATGGTAGCAGTGTCTGGCCATGATAAGCACTGTTTCAAGCCTGTTGTTCTAATCAGATGGATGTCTTCATTCCTTTTCATAAACCTGTGTTATCATTTTGAACTGCCCTTTGTTCCTCCATTTTAAATTTTGCCTTATTTCAGATGTTGCTAAACCTCCTTTTGTAGGCTGGGAGTCATAGTACTTCAAGGACTTTTTTTCTTTGTTTTCCTAAAGAATTTTCTGAAGTCTACTCCAGAGAGTTTTTAGTAGTTAAGAGTTATAAAGCAATTTTGGTACCTTCATCAGTTCAGGAGCTTTTTGGATCTATGCCGTGCTAAGACAGTTGATTGTCAATATGAGCTGTCACCACAACAAATGTAAGGGAAACAGATTAGAGGAAGTGGTTTCCTCCAGATAACCACAGCCACCAAGCTACTGATCGTCTTCTTTTCAGCTGATTAATCACCCTGTGAGAAACTTCTCAATTATTTTTGTTTATTTGTGTTTGTTTTTAAAGTGGGTTTAGGGATTATGAGCTTCTTTTAATTATTTTGCTTAAAGAATTAGAAAATATGTATTAATTTTCTGGTGTCACCTTGTTCTGTCACAATTTTTATATAAAGGATGTAAAAGAAGACAGGTGCAAATCAATTCCCTTTTTCTATATGTCAGAGACTATTCTAGGTATATAATATTCTGACTTTTAAATTGCATAGGATTAAGAAAACAAAACCATATTTCAGGTTATTTTTGTTTAAACTTGATTTCTTTAATGAAAACAAGCGCAGAAAAACTGTTCCATCCACCCTCTCTGGACTGTAGCAATAACCACATATCTGGTACAGTTATAAAGTAAGAAATTCAAGATAACTGGCTGACAACAAGGTCAGATGATTGGGGACCTTTCAAGGATAGGATCTTTCTGTAATTTCAAGGATCTCTTATACATTTACCTTTGTATGTGGACATCTGTGACTTCCTCAGGTTGACTCTCTCTACTCTTATTAAAATCTCCAAGGTTTTTTTCCTGACATTGTTGTGACAGTGGAGGTTCTATCCTTGAAAATAATAAGCATATTTTTATACGCTTTGTCGCATGTTAGACTTCAAGATTTCCACTCCCTTGGAAAAGATCAGACTTTTCTGCAACTTGTGTACAATCTCATGAACTCAAAACTAACAAAAAAGTGAAGTTCATTTTAGATATCATATTTCTCCTCAGAGATCCCGTTGATGTCATTGTTCAAGTTCTGTTTTTTTGTAAAATGCTGGCTGGTTAAGCTTGAAATATTTCATTCAATAAGATTTAGGCATCTCTAAAGCAGAGGGCATAGGATGATGTTTTGATTTCTGGTGGGTCTACACAGAGGCTGGGAATTGGAACCCTCAGGGGAGTCCAGCCCCAGGTCAGAGGTACAGGTTGAACTGTCCCGCAGCTGCAAGTCCCAGGCAGCTGCTCAGGGAAACAGCTGGCAGCTGCACCAGAGGTGAACCTGTTTCACCGAGCTGCTGCAGAGACTAGGAAACTTTCCCATGGCTGTATATTTCCAGCAAATCCAGAAAACAAATTTAGAATACACTTTTTTTTTCTGGAAACCATGGGGTTTAGGCTAGCTTTAGCACTGGAAATGTTTCCTGAGCCATGGCACCACCTGGAAAGAAGCCAGTGTTTACTGGAGCTGGAGGAGCTAAAGATGAAATCACATCGACAGACAGTTTTTCTCTCTTTTAGAGTAATAAGAAATAGTGACATTTGCTCTAATAAAAAGGCAGGAATGTTATCACAGATGTCCTGGTCTGTTGCTAAAAATCACAGAATCTGTGGCTTGAGATAAGGATGAACACAACTCCTGGAAATTAAAAAATCAAGAAGACAATTCCCACAAATATTAAACAAAAAATCAACTGCAACAATCCTCGCCTGTCCCCCCTCCCCTCCATCCCAGCTCTGATAGATTATGTCTATCAGTGCTAGGGTATGCTAGCCATGTAACATAAATGTCATTTTCATCCATCTTCTTCCTTTCGGCTTTATCTCATTCTGAAGCAGGCTTGACATGAACTTTAAATGCACACTGTTCGTGATGGAAAGTGTCCTTTTTCCTTTCTTTATGACATAGTCCTTCTTTTGGACATGAGAATAATGGACATGAGAATAATAATCTGAATGGTGTTATGTACTGAAAAGCTGCGTTTCTTGCTACTGAGATATTTCAGGATCCTTCAAATATTTTTTTTTTCCCCATGGTGATGTGCTGATAGCATCACCACAAACATAATGCTATAGGTTAGTAATGAAAATAGTGTGGAAGAAGGGTATGGAGAAAAAACCTTGGAAAAATAATAACAGAATGAATGAGCTGCACTTCTTACTTTCTTAAGGAAGAAACTGATAATGCAGTAGGGCCCCACACAGCCTTCAACTGATCTTTTTGGAGCTAAATCAATTAAAAAGACGTGAAAGGAATATTATAACCATTTAGAGGAACATTTGAGGAGAGAAAATTAGATTTACTTGGCATAGAGTTCCCTTGTCAATGTGTTATAGAGAGAACAAAGGACCTCAAGGGGATTGCAAGACTGCAGAAATGTTCCACCTCTGGCTTTTAAAAATGAGATTTTCAAGCAGGAGTAAGAACACATTTTAAATAAATGATCCCTGGATTTGATGCTACTCATTAATGATGAAACAAAGAAACTAGTAATAAAAGGGACATTTCAATTTTCAGAGAAAAGAAATTAGATCAGAAATTGTTGTCAATTCAATTGAACAAAAATTTTGGAAAGATATTCAGAAGAATCAGAAGCATAAAATGTTTTCAAAGATCATAAAGAAGAATACCAGACACCATCAGTACATGGATGTCCAGAGTCAGAAATAACAATATCTATTTAGGAGAAGACTGGTCAAAATAATCTTCATACAAAGAGATGAATATACATACAAGTATATATCTTTTGGCATCTTAAGAACAGATTAGACAAGAATGTGATAATATAGGTGATCTATTATTTGAGTAGCTAAATAGATTATTTTCTGCATGCTAGATGATTTGCAGCTGCTGCTCATCCTAGTCCATAAGAACAAAATAAAAAAGAGATGCTGGAAGGAAGAATTTATAAACTAATTTGGATGAGAATGTAATCTCTAGAATTACATTGCAAGAATTAATTGAATCAACACCTTCAGACTGTGTATAGGTATCCTTCATATATAATTTTGAACTGATAATAAATAATTGATTTGACTTCACTGAATAGGTTTAGGTCAATTCAATAATCTATCTGATTCTCATTAAAGGATTTTTGTGATTCCGAGATCTTTTGTCATGTTGGGAGAAGGTCACCTTTCCCTTTAGGTAACTTCAAAAGGGTTACCCTTTTCTCATTGGGGATGCCAGTGAGGGAGGATGACTTCTGTCCAATGAACAGACTGACCAAACACCAAACAAAACAAATAAAAAGCAGCCAAGAAGAAATCTGCAGAAAACTTACTGTACAGTACAGGGGAGCAACACGATACCTAAGAATTCAGCTCACCTGATGCTAGATATCTGCTGTTTAACCTGATTTAGCTACTCCCTCAGTGGATAGAGGCATCTATAGCAAGTGCTTCTCTGCATTCTTTCATTTCTGATAGCAGGAGCTCAGGAAATTAACTTACATTTGATAAACTTAAATGAAATCAGTTGAATCCTGAAAGTTTACCTCACTAGCCAATAAGTCAAAAATTCTTCTCTGAAGTCCTATTTATATCATAGCAAAATATATGTCTAAATATGACTTTTTAAAATAAACTTAATATTGCATTTTAATTTTTTGAATTCCAGCTCCCTGTTCAATGAATAAGTAATTACAATTTAATACTTTTAGTATTTCTTCTCAAGAATTTGAATTAGTGAAATTCCCTTGTGGCTGTTGCTCATTTTTTGCAGCTTGTAGTTTATTGTTTAAGGGTTTATTCTGCAATGTATTTGTTGTATTACTGCTTTAGGATTACTTTTATTTTAAACAGGTTTAAAAGCACTTCATGTTAAAACAGCATATTTCCATGTTAAAAAGACACTATTCCAAAGGGCTTTTTATCTGATAAATTTCTTTTGCCTTCAGCGTAACCCGGAGTGATGTCACCCATTGAGTTTAGGGCACTTGGAAGAATGTCTGAATGCCTGGAAGTACATCTTGAGTACCGTAGAAGTTAGCTGTGTTCAGCTTTCATTTCATAGTATTAACACCCACAGCATCTCTGTACAGAAGCAGCAAAACTAATGTTTTGGAGACATGGAAGCACTGAAATTTGTCAAGCAAATGCATCGTCAGATTTCATAAGTAACCAAATGTGGGCAATGTCTATTTCTGTGGAAATGGATGAGCTGATGCAATGGTTGTTTTCCTTCTCAACAAGAATTGCAGGTGGAAAGGCAGATTCACATCATTTACCAAAAAAACAAGGAAGAGGAAACATTGGATGCAAGTAATGTACGAGGTCCAGACTGAACTGACTGAGGTGGGAAATTTACTATCAAAACTTAAATCTATTCCTAATTATTGTCATATTCCATAAGAATGCTTGAAAATCATGTGATAATATCTATTCCACTATAGCAGAGAAAATAAAATACTTAAAAATTATAAAAAAACCCACCCACCAAAAAACTCAACCCTGGAATGGTACAACTTTCACCTGTCAAAGGCTTCTATTTTCTTTCTGAACTATTTACAGTGTGGTCTAAAAATGTGTGTACATTTCTACAAAAACCAGCAGTAAGGTTTTGCTACTTTGCAATGCTGAATAAAATAACTGTCCTGTTAGGACAGTGGCCCATCATGATTATGGGATTACATAGGCTTATTTTCGAATGAGCAGAATAATATGATCCCATTATAAGGGTACAATTCAGAGTTGCTTAGAAAGCTAATTATAAGAGGTCTTAAAACCATCCTTGGTATTCGGAGTTGTTGCTCCATACCCAATGATGCATTAGTTTCCTTCATGGAATTTTGCTCTTGCTTTCCTCATTTTCACCAGGCTTCCATTAAGGAAAGAAAGTGACCTCTTCTGAGACTGATTTGAATTTAGAGAAAGTGTACATGAGATTGGTTTGAAATATCCATGCTGCCAGGTCACAATAAGAAATAATGAAAAAGAAAATTTTTATTAAATTTGGTTTCATATTCAGGAAAATGAAGTTCCTTAATACTAAGGTATGAATATGTTTATCATTTGGCAAGCAGTATTCCTGAATTGGGAAACCATCTTAAAAATTTCCAGTGCTATTTCTGGTCTGCCAAGTACTGCACAGATTTTAAAGCTAGGCATTAATATGTTTCCTTTAATTATTATGAGTGTATAAGTTTTGCTTTCATTAATTGAATAGCATGGAGAAGGTTGGATAGAAAAGTAAGCAAGCTTAACATCCCAGTTTTCATAGAAATACTATTACAATGATGAATAGATAATCATGCTGTAATCTATATTGGCACCTTTCAAAACTGGAGGTCCCCTTTCCCAAAAAGGGGAATGATTCTCTCCCATTACATCTTCTTTGCAACCTGATGAAACATGGACTAGAGAAATGGACAGTGACGTGGACATAAAACCAGATGAACTGCCAGGCTCAAAAAGTTGTGATCAGTGATACAAAGTCCAGCTGGTAGCCAGTTGCCAATGGTATAACCCAGTATCAATATTTGGGCCCATAGTTCAAAACTAACACCTTCATTAATGAACAGGACAGTGCAAAATTCCAGACTATACAACACTGAGAGGACTGGCTGATGCACCAGATGGTTGTGCTGCCATGCATCGATGGGCTGGAGAAATGGGCCAAGAGGAACCTAATCTAGTTCATCAATGGGAAATGCAAAGCCCTGCACCTGGGAAGGAATAATTCCAGGCACCAGCACAAGCTGGGATCTGACACACTGGAAAGCTTCTTTGCAGAGAAGGACCTGCAGGCCCTGGTGGATAACAAGTTGAACAGGATCTGGCAATGTGCCCTTGCAGCAAAGGCGGCTAACGGTATCCTGGGCTGTATTAGACAAAGTATTTCCAGCAGGTTGAG
>VZTL01021742.1:9121-21215 GCA_013400535.1 Scopus umbretta
GGCAAAGAAGGCATTAAGGACCTCAGCCTTCTCCTCATCCCTGGTGACCATGTTTCCCCCTGCATCCAACAAGGGATGGAGATCCTCCTTGGCTCCCTTTTTGCTGCTAATGGACTTGTAGAATCCTTTTTTATTATCTTTTACACCAGTGGCCAGACTGAGTTCTAGCCGGGCTTTTGCCTTCCTAATTTCCTCTCTGCATGACCTAACGAGATCCTTGTACTCTTCCTGAGTTGCCTGCCCCTTCTTCCAAAGGTGGTAGACTCTCCTTTTTTTCCTGAGTCCCTCCAAAAGCTCCCCGTTCAGCCAGGCCGGTCGCCTTCCCCGCCGGTTCATCTTACGGCACATGGGGACAGCCTGCTCCTGCGCCCCTAAGATTGTCTTCTTGAATAGTGTCCAGCCTTCCTGGACCCCTTTGCCCTTCAGGACTGCCTCTCAAGGGACTCTCTCAACCAGTGTCCTGAACAGGCCAAAGTCTGCCCTCCGGAAGTCCATGGTAGAGGTTTTGCTGACCGCCCTCCTTACTTCACCGAGAAGTGAAAACTCTATCATACCATGGTCGCTGAGCCCAAGACAGCCTCCGACCACCACTTCTCCCACTAGTCCTTCTCTATTTGTTTTTTAATTACTGTTGCTCTCCTAAGGTATCTTAGAAAGAGCTGCCTCCTACCAGAAAGGCTTGTTATTTTACAGTTATATTTGCATAGTGTCTGATCTAATTTTAATATAAACTTATTTCAGCTGAAGCATTTAGGTGTTACTGTTCTCATTTTTATATGCGGGTCCTCACTGAGCAATCTCCAGGTGACATCGGTGCTCATGTCTGTTATTAAATGGGACAACCCAAGCCATATGCCATCTTCAGAAAAGGATTTGCACTTTAGTAGTCTGGATTATTTAAAATGTAGCTCCAACATCTGGTACTTCAGCAACGTTGAGGAAGTGATGACCTGAGTTTTGGTACCCCCTGCACTGGGTGGATGTAAAAAGCAGCCAGAACTGCTGTGAACTTCACATGAAGTTCTTTAAATAGCTGCTCCCCTTTCATAGCAATTTTTTCAAATAAATTAATTTTGTCAAATAAAGAGTATGCAAACATTGAGATTGCTCATAGTTAAGCTGTGATATTCCATGCTGCTCTTGCAACTAGTCCAAGCATCCAGCACAAAATGAGCTGTTTGGCATAGGAGAATTCTTATAAAAGAACACAGCTGGTAACAGGTAGCTACTGTAAAATTCTAACTATATTATTTGGAAGAGGAAAAGTGGACTGTGAACAGTGACATCAGCTGCTATCTGGATAGGATTAATGCACAGTTAAAAGCAAGATTGGATGCAAATTTGTAATGCTTGTTCTGCACCAAACAGTATAGTCAAGAAATGATAGTTGAGGGAAACTTCAGCAGGAGCAGCTGAGGAAAGTGAACCCTCTTTCTCATGTAAATTGCATGAACATTGACTGTAAATTTGATATTTTGATTCACTGCAATGCTGTTAGCAGAACACATGGTAAAGGTGGTCCCTACTGTAAGGCAGTCCCAAGCAGACTGTCAGAATTATAGACTAACCTTAGACAAGGCTGGAGCCTAAAATGACAGCTAATTGCTGCAGAGTTGCAGATGACAGTGTTGAGGATTGCATGGCAGAAGAGGTTTTCCCTCTTTCCTTTAGCAACACAATTTTATCAGAAGGCTTGTCTGGCTTTGCACTAAGAATAGGAAAATGCAGACCAGTAAGTCATGCTGATACTGACGACTAAACAATTACCTGTGTGCTGCATTGTCTTTCCATTAATGGGGCTGTGTCAGATATGGAGTTAAACAAGCAAGTTTATCTCTTGGTAGCTTCACTTGGAAAGTGACATATTAGTTATTTGCCTGGTTTTATTTTTAACCTACAAGGTAAGCATTTACTTGAATGTATTGTGCTTTAACTAGTACACCACCCACACAGCCACCCTTCTATCACTTCTACCTACTCCTTGCTTAGCCAAAAAGTTAATGTATGCAGTCTGCTCTTAAATGCCTGGAATCCTTAATGATTCCTTAATTGTCGTCAGTGTAAAGTAAATGTAGCATGCTTCTAAATCAAAACAATAATGATGTATAGTTGGTGTTCGTTCAACAGACCAGTTTCTCTGCCAAGCCAGTTATTCCAGCCGAAGCTCTGGTGCAGAAGATACTGGACAGTGAAGAGCTAGGTCCATGATCCAGCAGCCAGTGCAGAAGAATTCATTGAGACAAGTCAGTCAAAGAGCATGTCTCCATGTAGAGAGTTATCCATCAAACAGTCACAAAACAGATGAGTCAATAGCAATTAGCATTGTTCAACATGCTGTGACTGAAGAGGAAGGAAATCAAATTAACACTAATTGTTTCTTCTTTCAGTTCATCATTTCAGTGCATAGCCACTTCAACCTACATATAAGGTCATATAAAAAACCACTACACACTTCCATGATTAAACACTATTTTTAGCAGTCTGTCAGTCTCCCTACTAACTTTCGAACCCGTTGCTCAATTTGTCCAAATTTGAAAAGGAGATTGTGTTGCAGCTATCCCTGTTCTTACAGTGTACTAAAAATCAGCAACCAGGTAAAGGAGAGAACCACAGATCAATGCTCCACACTGGAGGAAGGGTAAGCAGAGTGCAAGCGCGGTCCTGCGGCTTTAGCAGCAGCCAAGCAGAGGCTAAAGTAGCGTACCTCAGGAGCGGCGCTGGCTCTCATCCACGAGGGAGACTAAAGAAGAGCTGGGATATTGCAGTGAAGAGAATGGCATCCTTTAAGGACAAAACCACAGATCTGTAGGAAATCAGGCTTCATTACCTCTGCTGCTGCTGGAACAACTTGTTTATAAGCTCAAGATTCTGAAGGGCTCTTTGCGTATAATTGTTAGAGTGATTAGGGATAATAAGAAGGACAAAAAGAATGGAGCCTTACTGTCTGGCAATCAGAGCCATTCCCGCCAATCTCTCAGGCATACAATCCTGTTCAGCAGTAAAGCCTGATGTAATTGGATTGCAACTATTGCTTTCAAAAAGGTAAGAGTATTACCATAATTATTTAGTATGGTTTAGTCATACAGTTAAAAAATATGCTGTAATCTGCCTGTGGGAC
Organism: Scopus umbretta; assembly: GCA_013400535.1. Taxonomy (NCBI): domain Eukaryota; kingdom Metazoa; phylum Chordata; class Aves; order Pelecaniformes; family Scopidae; genus Scopus; species Scopus umbretta. Next base: position 12,240 of record VZTL01021742.1, read on the forward strand.
TAAGTGATTTATGTGTGCATATGTTTGTTATATTGGGTTTGGCAGGGCTTTTAAAAAGTTACAAATCACTCACAAATGAGTTCACAGTTTTAGAGTATTGTAATGACAGGACTAATTTAGACAATATCAAGGGACTGAATAAATTCACAAAGTTGATTGAAGCATTAGAGAAGACAGTAAGTAATATAACACAATTGGAATATGACAGAAGCACAGCATAACTTCCATGTCTGTCTGAATTTTCACAAGTGTAGCCATTACTTGTTTGTTTGCTTTTTAAAACATGTCTAGCAACATCCAGGAGGGTTTATGAAAAATGTCAACAAACTCAGCTTAACCACCTCCACTCTTGGTTGAGTAGGTGCATAATAAAATTGTTCTGTTAGCCAGAAGGACTCTTAGAGTAATTCAATTTCCTTTCAGATCTGACCTCCAGCTAGCATACAAACAACAATTGTGATTAAATGCACTTAGTACATATGTTATTAATGCTTAATATTATTTTGTCTTCCCAAAAGTCCTTAAATTCAATATAGATATATCCAATATCTAATAAATGCAACACCTTTTTTCCAGATTTTTACATTATATTAGGAGATAAATTTCATGACTTGCTGAGCACCAGTACATCAGCAGTTTTCTGTATGGGTCAGCATTAGTTGATGGCCCATGCATTTCAGGCTTGAGCCTTGGTAGCTAAGTACAGGTCAGCAGTTTGAAAGGGAAAGCAATGTTCAGGGTTGGACAAACTGATTTGTGAAAAAAAGAAAAGCCTTTACTGACCTTCACGAAAATCTATGTCTGCCTTAAGTAAACCTGATTGTGCTAATAGGTAAGAGTACTAGCATCAACTGGAAGGGGCTGGTTGATTGTGTGTCATAGTCCCTACGCTGCATATTGCCTTTGAGCTTAAGAGCTTTCCCATATGCTCTTTGGGGCATTTCAGTCTGTATTTGTATGCTATCCAGTACACCAGGGTCCCAATAATTGTATCTGTCGGACCAGTATATAGTATTATCCTAGTTGTCCTTACTATTGTTGGATATCACTGTATTGTGCAGTGTTGGTCTTTTTGCCCAAGTAACTAGCGATAGGACAAAAGGTAATGGCCTCAAGTTGCGCCAGGGGAGGTGTAGATTAGATATTAGGAAAAAATTCTTTACTGAAAGAGTGGTGAGGCATTGGACCAGGCTGCCCAGGGAGGTGGTGGAGTCACCATCCCTGGAGGCGTTCAAAAAACGTGTGAATGTGATGCTCCAGGACGTGGTTTAGTAGACATCGTGTTTTGGGTTGACGGTTGGACTAGATGATCTCAGAGGTCTTTTCCAGCCTTAATGACTCTATGAGTCATAACAAAGAGAAAATTCCAAATTGCCACAGATCCACGTGTGTGAAATTCTGTAAGCACTGAGTGCATTTGATAAAGGCACAAACATTTTAAGATTTTAAGACAGATCTGCACCTAGTATAAAGGCTGTTTTAGGGATGTCACAAGCCAGTTTTACTTCATATTTTGTAATAATCAAAGAAACAAATCCATTGTGTGCGCTTTCCTAGCTATTACGTGCTTTTGGAATGCCTGACTCCGTTTTAGAGGAAGTAAGATCTGCATCAGATTTGCCTTGGCAAATATAAGCGGGTTCATTATTCAAACTCCAAAAGGAGCTGTAAAGGTTTAAATTACACACAATAAACATTTCAAACTTTACTTCTTGCTTTAGGCATATGCACAGAGCATTTACAACCAAGCACATCATCTTTTCTAGCAAATAATTCCTAGGAATGTAAATTCCCGTGCAGGGGTTGTCATATATTTTATGTTCTGCGCATAACAGTCTTGGCAAAGTAATTTTGTTAGAAGCAATAAACCAACTACTCATGCCTGGGATGAATATGAAAAGAAAATGGCAGTAAGTCTGAGCATTTGTCTTTGTTACTCAGGGCGTGTTTTAATTTTTTTCTCCTGTGAAGATGATGATCAATCAGATATGCTACAGAGAGCATCTGAGCAATATATACACTCTTAATGAATAAACAGCTCCATTTGAAAACACGGAAATGGGGTGGCAGCATACTGTCTGTCTTTTTGCTTTCATACAGCAGCTGTAAAATACTTGGTTGAGCATCCTGAAGTTCTCACTCTCCAGAGCAACTAAGAGTTGCTTGGCACAAACAGGTGAAGAAGGGCAGGAGCATGCTTCAGAACAAATATGGTCGTTCTGGATACAGGGGCAATGCCATTAGGGAGAAGCCAAAAGGGACAGGCTTTCTAACATGGAAGGTGGAGGGCTTCCATATGAGGAAGGAAGAGGAGATACCAACAAAGCGGTGCAACGCAGCAGTTGTAGCTCCTGGGAGAGAAGATAGAAGTGGGAAGCGCAGAGCTGGCCGAATGCATTTTTTTATCTACTGGCTAGTCTACTGGCCTACATAAAAGTGCCTACAACATTCTTTTGGTGGTAGAAGCAATTAATTGAAAGAAATTTATTTCAATTAATGGAAAGAAATAAAACAACACCTTGTTATTTAAATATTCCTGTTAGCATGGTTGAAAAGGAGGCAAAATCTGCTAATGAACAAGTAGACCCAGCAGTTGAAGGCAGTCAGTCCCCCAGTCTATGCCTCTGTTTGTCCCACTGTCGGTTAAAAATTCTCAAGAGTACATGGGGTTTATGGACAGGGCAGAAATTGAAGATGTTTTTCATTTGAGATGTCATCATAGAAATGCCTAGTAATCTCTGCTGCCATTCTATTCTAAAATTGTAATGTAATCAGTTGGCAACTTTACTATTCTTACTGCTCTTGTTTTGTGTATAGCTGGCTGTAGGACAAGAAAAAAATCAATAGGGCACACCAAGGTAAATGATGCATTATTTAGAAAATAGCAAATTATGCTCTATAGGGAGAAAGAAATGGAAGGTTCTCTTTTTTTTGGAGCCAACATGTGCAAACATGGGTTACTGTTTTTTGTTAAGATGCACTTTAGCTATCTCATAGAAGACTGAGTGCACAGTCTGTGCTGTATCCAGCAAGTTGTACTGTTAAATTTAGACAAACCAAGTGATTTAAAATACGGTTCATATCAGACTGGGCAATACTCAACTGTAGCAAGAGTATCTTGTCAGCATCAGCAGATTTAAACATGCTTAAATAGCCAGGTTTACATATGAAGAAGCTGAAGAAGGCATTGGAATAACAGCCAGGGTGTGTGCTTTGGATTTTTGCCCAAGCATAAGATTATAGGTTGGGGCAAGAACAGCAAGTGCTGCTATAGTTACCTTAGTAAACAGGAAAACCAATATCTGCACCAAATGCTGGTTTGGAGCACCTCTGGTCCGTCCTATGGACTGCATACCATTAACAGCAGGATGCATTATGTTTGCATCTCCCAGTTTAGTTGCCTTCCAAAAGGAATGCAGTTTGCATTTGAGATGTGAACCAAAGTGGTGATTCACTCTCAAAGTCCAAGCCTGATAGAAAGTGAAATGCTAATGTAGGTACATGCTGTATAAATTTCAAGAAGCTAACTGAACTAGCATCTTGCAGGAAAGACAGTGGCCTCTGTTTACAGGTGCTCTGAGACAAGGAATTATTTTAATTGGAGAACTGTCACTTCACAGAAAATAGTCTGAAGTTTTGTTTTATTGAAAAACAATTTTGAACATGCTTCAGAAAGATATTTTAAAGTTTTTTTCATTATTTAGGAAATGCTAGAACTCTAAATACTTTTTCACAGGGTTTTCAGCATGTTGGATATTTTTACTCTTTATACTATATTTCATTTTTACATACTTAGATATTTGTGTTTTGAGAGGGTTCAGCATTAGTTTTCAATTCAAGTGGTCTTTTACTTCACTAGAATTTCCAGGACTGAATTTATTAAGACTTTATTTGAACTCTGTTATATTATCAAATAACAAGTTTTCTTCTGTGTTGCAGCTGTCCATTTAAATATTTTGTGAAAAGGAAAAGGCTTTACAAATAAGACAGAAAAAGAATAGTTTTAATCAAAGCTGAGTACTGTGGCAGTAATAGTCTTGATAAGCTGCAAAATACACAGATGATTTATCTGTAGCTACTGTATTTCATACTTTAATACATTGTACTTCAGGCTTTGCCATGTCTTAAGATTTCCAATGACAATGATAAACAGTCCTTCACTGCAACGTGCTTTATGTAATAAGCAAAATGACTAGTCTGTTCTAGAACATACCCAACAAAACACTAAGGTTGGTAATCTTACAAGTGTTACTCATTCACCACTGCAGTTCAAGTTTCAGGCCAGCTTTTCTGCCCAGCTGGGTGTTACTGGATCCAGGAACCTCTGGGCTACAGCAGGGTTTTATTTCAGGTCTCCAGGATTTCTGATCAAATCAATACAGAGTTCCCGTTTGCTCCTATGAAGAGCTTTATTCAAGAATAGCATGCAAGTCAAACGGTTTTGTTACTAAAAACAGTAATAGGCACACAGACAAGAATCCAAAACAGGCAGTAAAATACATAGTTTAACAGATAAAAAAAACAAACAAACAATTTACATGCATGAAAATGAGTGATAACATGGGAGAGTACAAGACAGGGTAAAAATTAAGCTAGTGACCTGTGACACAGGTAACTGAAGTAATTACTAAGCTCCAGCGCATTATTTTGGTAGGTTTCAGGCCTATTCCAACCACATCCAAACATGAAAGACACTTCTATAGTTTTGGAAGAGACACGTAAATTACAGAAAGCACTTTCTTTTGACTATCTTCCTGGGGTAGCTAAAGAAAGATCATTATGCTACTTGATACTGGATCAAAATTTACATGTCTGGAGACATTCAATTAAGGAAGTAGTTGATTATGTTGTTTGAAGAATCATCAAAAATGTCTCTAGATGACAGTGGACTAAAACACTGTTTTCATTATCCATACCTTACTCTAATTTCTAAATAAGGAAAAATAAATACATACTTTCACAATACAGGAAGGAAAGAAAAAAAGTGCTCTACAGTTAGAAAGGGAGGTATAAGCTAGTTTTATGCAGACTGTTTGTAAGATAAAGCAGTGAAAGCTTTTCTGATGTTGGCAACAAATGCAGAGAAATTGTTAGTTTCTCTCACTTTGAGCTGGAATTCTGCTATACAGTCCAGAGGAGGAGTACAGGAAGTCACTGAAATGACACAGATTTCCAAAAGATTAGACTATTATTAAAAAAATAAAAATCAATATTAGTGTTTTTCCATGCTTATGAAATACAAGTATAGTTTGTTATCTTTGTATGTTTTAGCTTCATCTAGTATTATTTTTGAGTAACCTATTAAATCATTTTCTTTTAGCAAAGACAAAGCCTAAAAGAAGACACAATTTTTTTTTTTTTTTTAAATTTTTGATTTCCAGACCTCCCACTCAGGGCTGTGCTCCTGCTTCAATTGTTACAGCAATTTCCAGTAATTCATAGCCTGCTCAAAAACTGAAACACATTCCTAAACATTTTTGTTGCTCTGCAGGCAGGCAGACTGAAAACTGATGAGCCCAGCATGTGATAAACTTAACTTCAGCACGGTTTAGATTTGAATTAGTAAAAACGGAAATCTATTCAGTCCATACCTAGAGGCACAGCAGAACAACAGCAGCATCCGTCTAGAAGTTAATCAGTACAGCATTCAAATTACCCCTGCTGTTCTTTGTAACTGAAGTAAGATCCGTATTGCAAAAACAGTTTTAAAATCTGAAAGGTTGTACCCTTGCAGAAAAGGAATGCCAGATTTCAAGTTTTAAACTTTCCCCTATGTCACACGACTGTAAGGGTTCCCCACTATGTGGGGAACGACATTTTTTTCTGCCCTCTAGGCTTCTCAAACAGGTTGAAATATGCCTGTCAGCATAAACACTCACTCCAGCATAAAGGGAAGAAGCAACAAACTACAAACTGAAGCATTTATCTATGCCTGTATATCTCCACTCTCTCCTGCTTTTCTTAGTACAAAGTAAACAGCAACTCCACAAATGGAAGGTATCAAAGATAAGCAGTTGTATTTTCATATAAATCAACAAGAGAAACTTCATTAAAAAATATATTACCATTGCAAGATTCTTCACTCAGAAATTGGAAGATAAAGGTTGCAACTAAACTCTACTTTACTCCTCTCCCCCCCTCTTTTTTTTTTTTTTTTTCCAAATACGTGTATCAGATTCTGTCTTCTTGCTTAAACATTCAGAATTCACATACCTTCATAATCTCCCTGCTCATTTATGGAAAGGGTAAACATATATGGCTTGTCAGGATCTTTGTGGTCAATGTGTCTGAATATAAACTGTAATTGTTCATCTAAAGCAAACACAAACAGAATTAATTAATACCATTAACCTCTGCTGGAGAGTCACAATGATGACCAAAAAAAACCACCCCACAATATTAAGCTGCATTTTCACTTAATATTCTTAGAATACTTAAAAGTTAAGCAAACCTGGCCTCTTTGAGACACAAATGCATTTTAGCATACCATATTCTGCCACTTGAGAGAAAATGGTAATACCTGGGCTGGGGCAATTCTTCAGTTGTATAAGCCAAGATGTTCTTCACTGCACAATCCAACATTAACCACATTCTATCACATGGAAACTACAGAAACTTACTGTGAATTCTGCGTATCTCCAGTCCAAGTCGCTCTTCAAACAATACTTTAGACTTGCATAGCCGTTCCACTCTCTCCTTAGCAGCTTTGTTTTTAGAAGATATTACTAGGATTTTAAAAGCCACCATAAGTATCAAAGTAAAGGTAAAACAAGCACATAAAAAACAGAACAGTACAAAAGCCCATCAAGAACAAGTGTTGAAAAAAATTCCTCCTCTAATTAAGGAAATCAATTTATTATCCTTTGCTTGCTTACTTTCCTTTTTCTTCATCAACTCCTCTTTAAGCTCTTGGATGCTGTCAGTCAAGTCCTTCTTTTGCTCTTCTTCTTGATTTAGGTTAGATTTTATTTCTGTCAAATGCTCTTGATTTTCTGATATGCGTTGGCTCTGCTGGAGAATCTCTGAGATAAGGCAAGAAAATATGAACACATACAGTTGATTAATTAGGTCCCCACTACTTAGTACTTATCTATATAGTTTGACCTGACCCATTTGAATAAAATCTAGTGAAATGTATGCTATCTCAGCTGAAAAGAGAAGTCAGCATAACTATACTAATGGCATCAAGTAAAGGCCTAAAGCAACAGTTATTCAAAAGAGAAGTGACTAACTAGGGAGCTCCTCCGATACTTTCGTTGGATGCAATTTGTTTCTGGTGCCAGAACTATACACATCCTCAAAGCAGGAGGATGGTGGATCCTGTCCACAGACAAATAGTTTGACAGAAAGCAAGGAATGGAGACACTGATATTAAAGCTGCAATTATTTTTGCCCGATAGCCTGAAGTGTAACTACAAAATTCAAATAAGTTAATCCTAGACTGGTAGGCCTCTATTTTATTACTAATATGGACAAGGCATAAGTAACCTCACAATATTTAACTTTACTAAGCAATTGCATTTCCTTTTCCTATTGTAGTCAACAAGTTCTGGTACTTTGTTGTTTTAAATACTTAAGCACCAAAACCACTATACAGAAAACTTTTACCCAATTTTTGTCTTTTTGCATCATCAATGAAGTTTTCCAACAAATTGCTTTTGACTTGCAATTTACATCCGTAACCAACTAAATATGTTCAGTTTAAATACTGCCTTCATTCTGATGTTATTTACCTTTTAAAATAGGAAGTTAAACACATTATTCAGCTGTATTAATTTTAGACACAATAAATAAGACACCATACTATACCATTGCTATACTCCTGAATTTTATCAATCATCAGGTCCCCTTCTTTCAGCTTCTTGGACCATTTTTCTGCAATGGGAAGTTATTTCCGTTACCTGAAGAAGTTTGATAATAACTTGGGAAAAGTAGAGGTAACAGGAACATAAAGTCTTTTTACCTGAAAGCATTTTTATGGACTCTTTGCATGAATCTCTCAGTGCTAAAGTCTGATTGAGCTGTTCAGTGCCATAAGTGCTTTTTAATTTGGTCCAAAACTCTTTCATTTCTCTTTCAAAGAGAACTATTTCATCTTCTGTCTTTGCATTAGCCATAGTGCTGCAACAAGCATACAAGTGAATAAACACAGCATCAAAACACACAAGACAATCGCAGCTGTTACAACCCGCAATTACAGGATAAACATTCAGGGAAGTTTTTATGCCCTTGGCTTGTTATTAAGCCCTCTTCCCATAGGTTGTTTGTGTTGTTATTGTTACTACAGCAAGCAGTAACAGCAGGAATCATAGAATTATTAAGGTTGGAAAAGACCTCGGAGATCATCTAGTCCAACCATCAACCCGACCCCAACAGGACTACTAAACCAGGTCCCGAAGTGCCACATCCACATATTTTTTCAACTCCTCCAGGGATGAGGACTCCACCACCTCCCTGGGCAGCCTGGTCCAATGCCTCACCACTCTTTCAGTAAAGAAATTCTTCCTAATATCCAATCTAAACCTCCCCTGGCACAACCTGAGGCCATTACCCCTCGTCCTACTGCTGGTTGCTCAGGCAAAGAGACCAACACCCTCCTCACTGCCCCCTCCTTTCAGGAAGTTGTAGAGAGCGGTAAGGTCTCCCCTCAGCCTCCTCTTCTCCAGACTAAACAACCCCAGTTCCCTCAGCCGCTCCTTATAAGACGCGTTCTCCAGACCCTACGTTCTGCTCCTCCAGAGCTACGTTTCTTCCGCTACTCCACCAGCGATGGCTTCTCCACGTCAGGAGGGGGCCCTGCCCTGCCCCGGGGACCGCCACCGTACCGACAGCCGCTTCCAGGGCCCCGGCAGCCCCCCGCGGCACCGCGCCCTCCTGCCGCCGGGGCGCTCCCACCCCTTCGCCGTCCTCCCGCAGGGCTCGCACCGAGCCGGGGCCCCCGAGCCGCGGGGCGGACGAGGAGCGTCCCCCCCTTCT
>VZTL01021744.1:7792-30714 GCA_013400535.1 Scopus umbretta
GGGTTGGGTTTTTTTTTTTGGCTGGTTGGTTTTGGGGTTTTTTTTTTGTTGTTTTTTTTTTTTTTTTTTTAATCACATATCAGTGAAGTGCTCAGCACCACTTAGCGGCATGTTGTGAAAGAAGCTTGTTCTTTGGGACAAGAACAAAAGCAGCTTTAAAACAAGTCCTGAAAATGAGGATGCTTTCCTAACTTTTTTGGAAATAATTTTTCTTCCACAACAGAACTTCCTAGAGAAAGGGATCACACACTCTGCAAAAAGTTACAGTTCCAGCTGTTGGGGTTATACTGACTAAGCAAGCACTTGATAAAATTCTCAAGATTTAATTATGAGGATTCTCATATTCAGCTAAAAACATCTTATTGACCTATAAAGCTACCAATGCAGCACACACCAGGAAATTCTCTGCTCTGTGGCACTAGCACACAGGTACAGTCCTGATCCCAGCGCTGTGAGGCAATTGAATATATTTGCGTACAATGCAGTGGTCTCAGTGATCTAAGTACTCCATTCACCTCAGTTATCAGACCCTTTTGATTTCATCACAAGCAACACATATAATTTATATATAATAAGAAGTATATAGCTATAAAAATAATATCTATGTAGCACACAAGCTTCATATGTGTGGGTATCCACACAGAGTGCCACATCACTTAGCATCAAACAGCAAGGTTAAATCCTTTTTGTTACACGTTTTAAAAGTTATGTGGAGTGCAGGTGCCCAGGTGCCAGCAGCAGGGGGCTGCAGGAGCAGCCTCTCAGAGCTCCAACAGACCCATGGCAGGGCACAGCTGAGCCCCTCAGCCAAGATGGCAGCGTCTCAGGGAGAGCCTGTGTAAGAAAGAGCAAAACACTGCCTGGCAGCGAGGGAAAAAGTGTGAGAAACAGTCTGGAAAGCACAGAAGTGAGAGGAGGAGGTACTCCACGCACCCCAGTAGGGATCCCCTGCAGCCCATGGAGAGCCCATGTTAAAGCAGGTGGTGCCCTGCAGCTCATGGAGAGACCGCAATGGAGCAGATATCTACACTACAGCCCATGGAGGACCCCAAGATATAGCAGGTTTATCCTGAAGGTCTGCAGCCTGCGGAGAGGCCCTGCACTGGAGCAGCAGAAAGGCATGTAGAGGAAGAAGCAGCAGAGAGGATCTGTTATGGACTGACCACAGCCCCCATTTCATGAAATCATAGAATTATTAAGGTTGGAAAAGACCTCTGAGATCACCTAGTCCAACCATCAACCCAAAACACCATGTTACTAAACCATGTCCTGGAGTGTCACAGCCACACATTTTTTGAACACCTCCAGGGATGGGGACTCCACCACCTCCCTGGGCAGCCCGTTCCAATGCCTCACCTCTCTTTCAGTAAAGAAATTTTTCCTAATATCCAATCCAAACTTCCCCTGCCGCAACTTGAGGCCATTTCCTCTCATCCTATCGCCAGTTACTTGGGCAAAGAGACCAACACACTCCTCGCTACACCCTCCTTTCAGGACGTTGTAGAGAGCGATAAGGTCTCCCCTTGACAACCAGTACCGCCGATAAATGATGGGAGAGTGGCTTGGCAAGCTCCTCCACCAGCTCCCTGAGCACTCTCGGGTGGATCCCATCCGGTCCCACAGACTTATGAGTGTCCAGGTGGCATAGCAAGTCATTAACTGCTTTCTCCTGGATTATGAGGGGTTTATCCTGCTCCCCGTCCCCGTCTTCCAGCTCCTGGGGGTGGATACCCTGGGGAGAACTGGTCTTGCTATTAAAGACTGAGGCAAAGAAGGCATTAAGTACCTCAGCCTTTTCCTCATACTCGGTGACCATGTTTCCCCCTGCATCCAATAAGGGATGGAGATCCTCCTTGGATCCCTTTTTGCTCTTAATGTACTTGTTGAATCTTTTTTTTATTATCTCTTACAAGAGTAGCCAGATTGAGTTCTAGCCAGGCTTTTGCCTTCCTAATTTCCCAACCCCCTGTGCTGTGTGGGGTGCAGGGAAGGTAGAGGAGTCAGGAATGGAGGAATGAAGTTGAGCATGGGGTAAAGGAAGGGGAATGGTGGTGTTTCAATTTGTCCTTGTTTCCCACTATCCAAACTTACTTTAACTGGTGATAAATTAAATGAATTTTGCCCTAGTCAAGTCTGGTTTTTGCTTGATGGTAATTGTTATGTAATCTCCCTGTCTTTGTTCAAACCCACAAGCTTTTTGACCCCATCTTTTCCCTCATCCTGTTGAGGAGGGCAGTGAATGAGCAGCTGGGTGGGCATCTGGCAGCCAGCCGAGGTCAACCCATGACAACATACTAACTTATTTGAAGAAATCAGTATTCCATCTGCAGATGAACCTAACCCTTTAGGAAATATTAGACACTACATAGGAAACTACACAGAATTATAAAAAGCATTAACAGACAAAACTGTTCTGACTTATGAAATTGTTTTTACATAATATAAATATATATAAATAATGAAAGCATGTGTGGACTGACTCATTCAAAGATTACCAAATTTTGGCTTCTACTCATTTGGCACACAAGAAGCTTTAAGAGGACTGGGCCAAAGTTCTCTAAAAACAGTAACACAGTGAATAAATTACCAACGCTACATTTCAGTCAAGGAAATTATGACAAAGTGTGTTTGAAAAGAGATTAAAGAGGAAGACACAGACTCTTTTCTACTTGAAATAAGAAACATATACAATAAGCAGTACCTGCTATACAGGATACAATTCAATAATCCTCCTCAGTCTCTCTGAAATTGAAGATCACCTAAAGGCAGGCTCCTTTAGCAGAATATTTAGAAAACTTCAGTAACAAAACAATACAAATAATAGTTCCTAGGTGAATAGAGAGAACATACTTGAGTCTAAAGCAGCTGACATATTGCAAGGAGTTAGTTACTGAAGCTTCATTTCTTTTATGAAGCAGACCATTTTATTTAGTTAGAGCTTTGCTTATGCCAAGATCTGGAACTCTCTTCCATGAGTAGGATCATCAGTTCTCAGCTTTACAGAAAATTAAACACTTCTTTTAAAACCGACCCAGTTAAGGCAATGGTATGTACTTTGATAAAGGAAAAGACACCTTTGGAAAAAAAATATTCCACAGATGTACCTGATGTTACCTAAGGATAGTAGCATACCATTTAACAAACTATGCTTCCAGCAGACAATGAAAAGACAAAACAGCACTTTAAATAGCAGCTTTATTGGGAAGAAATGCAAATGTTGGATGAACAGATACTGAAACTTCCTGTCCTATTTTTCACATAGTGATAAGGACAGACACTTGGGCATCTGTAAAATTAAGGTATTTCCTTACACTGGGAAGGTTGATTACACAACCCTATCAGACAACAGTACATATGGAGGATAAAGGATTCTCCTATATTGTCAAGAATGCAAAAGTTGCATAAAGCTCAAACAAGGAATTAAATATGTTAAAGCCCAATTGCTAGAGGTAATGTCTCCTATTTAAAATATGCTTAAGAACACACTAATGAACTGAAGTAAAAAGGGCTTAACTGCATACGGCAGGTTACATCCCAAAGTAAGGTTTTTCTCTTTCCTTTTCCCATCAGGATACCAATTCCCCACCAAAATACCCAGAAGCAGTTTTCACAAAAGAGCAAAACCATTTCAGGTGTGTCCTCAAGGCCAGGCAACTGATATATGCAATGGGATAAGGGAAAGAAAAATGTTTTCCAAGATGAAATGGTAAATGGTAGATACATATACAAACATTTTTAAAAAGTACATTCCAACATATAAATTCTATTTCTATATTAAACAGAATTATCAACTGACTGCAAATGCAGTTGAACAGCACAAAAAAAATTGTCTAAGGGCACACGACAAGTTTCTTTTCCAGATAACAAGTATGTTTTCTATCAGTTCCACATATATCATCTCTCCTGCATGACAACAATCAGACAAGTTTCAATCCTTGGTTGGGGTAAAAGATTCTTCAAATCTTAAGATGCAAGGAAAGGAATAATCCTGCTGAATATATTACCAGTGGTAATAATGAGTTCAGAGGCAGCAAAGAAATTATCCAAAAAGACAAAAAATAAAAAGAAAGCTTTCCATATATTTCACTAGAGTTGAGGTGCAAGGATTTATGCAACACAGACTCCTTCAAAGCACCTACACAGTGAGGTTAAGATTTTCCTCACTACAAAAAGAGATAGGTAGAAGTGAAAGCTTATTGGAAGAACAGACAGATTTCAGCTTTAGTCATAACAAGCTGGATGTTGCAAATGCTATTCCACAGCAGCACTTTCTAACTGCTGAGCAGCTGAGGAAGCAACGGGATGACTCAAACATAGTGTCACCGAGTTCGAGGCTACAAACACTGCATTTCTGCCAAGGGCTGGGAATTACTTCAAGCCTATGCAAGACAGAACCAGGACATGCACACAAACAAACCAACTCCAAGAAAAAAAACTAGATACAGAATACACTTTTTTAAAAAGATACATATATCAAGCGGTTAGAAAAGAGGTTCTTACTCTCAGTATATAAACATTTATAGCTGATAAGATGTCTTCTCTGAAGAATGCAGGTTACAGGGGGAAGGCACCATATGCACAGGCATTTTTCATGCTTGACCTGGAAAGCAGGCTACTTTGTTGTTATGGTTCTTCTGTAAATGACCAAAGAGGTTTGTATGGTTAATAATACTGAAGAGAGTAATTTCTTTGTACTGAAATGCTTTAATACCTCTTTCCAGGATAAAAATTCCTTTCCTTAAAGAGGATAAGAACATTAACATTATTGTTAGTGCTAATGGTTTATTTACTGTAAGTCACAAATCTGCAGCATGGAGAGGTTTATTTACTGTAGCTTACAAATTTCTCCCCTGTGTGTACTTCAAAAGTCGTCTGTTTTTCAGAACCTAGTAATAAGGAAAATTTGTTAAAAGTCACATCATGGTTGTGGGGCTGTCTTCAACTAGGAAAATATCAAATTGTAAAATTGCGATACAATGCTCTGATTTCCCAACATAATAGATCTAAAAAACCTTTCAAGTTTGATTCAAGTAGAAAGTGAAGACAGCTATGAAAACAAGCCTACTGAACTCCTTAAAAACCCTCACATTTGCAAGTTTTTAACATGCTAACTATTAATCAGTGCCCAACTATACACATAAGTACAGTTCTGCTGGTATGTAACAATATGATCCTTATTCACTGAAGTTGGCAGTGAAGGTGAAGGTGGCAGCAGGTTGATTACTATGAAGAGACACTCTGTGTCCTCAAGAGACTTGTTTCCTCAGCAAGGGCAGGGACAGAAGAAAGTAAGTGAAGATACGAAACACTGATATAGGGAGTAGTAAAGAAAGGTCACAGAGAGGAGGACCAACAAAGAATGAAACAAGACAAGCTTGAAAAAAGCACAGGAAGGGCATGATGTTACGGTGGACTTCATGGTTCATCTACCTCATAGTTCAAACACAACTCACCCCATCCTCCATCAAACTCCCACAGCACTCATGTAAAAACTCACAAATATTAAGCTTTCCAAGTTTCATACTTCTGAGAAGAGATCAAATACATTCAGAAGATGATGTTACACCCATCACCCAGTGATGACACTGGGTGTCATCTGAAGACAGAAATTTGTTTTAGGATCTCACTTGCCTAGAGATTACTATATTTCCTTTTTAAAGTAGTCAATAGGACTGTAAGACCTCTCCTTTTTGATCTTCCCTCACAATACAAGCCCTGAACAAGGTTCTTGTAGCACACAAATGTTGAAGAATTTAAACACTCCAGCCATCTTGTTAAATGTGTGAACTTCAAATTCTTACAGAAGTCATCAGCGCTACATCTCACCAAGACAGTTTTCTCTTGGTATGTTTGTTGCCACAAGCTTACTTTGGTTCACTTGAAAGGTAGCATCTGTCAAGACAAAGCCACAGTTTGCAGGGAATCAGACAGGAGATGCCACCTCTAGTATCAATTTAATCAGTTACCAACTGAAATCCTGGGACCAAGTTAAGAAATTTACATCATCTTCACTAAAATAAGAATTCCGTGCTTAAAAATCTAATTCTATAAAAAGAGGAGATAACCACACCAAAAAAAGGAATCTGTAATGTTTAAGTTACATCACTGCAAAGGCTATGAAGCTGTTTACCTTCTGTCCATTTTTAATCTTGCCATCAGAAACAACATAAGAGAAATTACAGAATGTTATTTCCTATGCTTTGTTAACAATTACAGCTCAAGCTCCTGAAAAGCTGGTTAAACTTGTGCATCTTCAGCGTATTATTCTCTCTTATGGTTTTCAAGATTGATAGGATGAAAGACATACACAGATAGCAACCAATATGCCTCCCAAACCACCAAAAAAAAAGTCTAGCCCCTAAGCTTAACCTCAAGACAGTTCCTTCCTTTCTATGCCGATTTCAAGTTCAGGATAAAGCATGGAGCCACAGCTCAGAAACATTCTGAAATAAACAGCTCACATAAAATATATGTGTACACATATGTAGCAAGACTGAAAAAAAACATTTGACTACATATAACAGAAGGAATGTTATATGTATGCTACCATAATGAAGATATTTTAGTGAATTTAGTTCTGCTGATGCAAAGGACATTTCTCACTTGGAGCAGTTTTAATCTTTCTCAAATTTAAAGAAGATAATTTAAGAAATTCTTCTGCCTTTTTGTAAGGTAGGTTTTTTGCACTCTGGTTGTCCAGTTTTGATCTCATCTTAAAATGGGACCTTACATATAGGATTCTCATTTTTTCTAGCTGTGTAGGTGACTGTAATCTACTAATCTAATTTGACTAAGTAGTTCTCATAAGTCACTTGATTTCCAGTCTGGAGAGCACAGTATCCATGGCAGACATATGTTATACCTAATTCGGTCATCACTTCTCATAAATTGAAAACTGTACCCTAACAAAATTCCTTCTAAAAAAAACAGATGAAGTAAGTAACATTAGTTTTTTCAAGATTTTCCACTTTTTGGCCATTCAAACTTAGTATAATATTAATATAGCAATAAAATAATAATGCTAGGTTCCAAAAATTCCTTGGAGAAAGGAGAACCTCTTTTTATTGGAAGAATAGGAACCAACCTCACTTCACTAACAGGACCACATCTACAGGTCATGAATCAGGTTTACGTGTGTGTGTATATATATATTTATACATGGGGGAAGAAATAGCAGAGATCTGTAGTTTAAGATTACAAATGACATTTATTTTTCCATTACAAATATGTTAACATATCTTCATGTTAGAATGATAGATATGAAAAGTCTGCACAATTTATAGCTCACATTTGCAGTAGTGGATTAAAACCCAACAGCTAAAATGATTACAGTCCCCATTCAACCTACTCCAGAAGCTACTGCAACTTTTAAGGTGCTTTCACTCTTGAATCAGGATTACTTTATTTCTCAGTCTGGCTTGTTAAAAATAGGGGTCAGTTTACCTTGAAAATTGAGTCTTATGACTCCAACATAAGATAGCTTGAGGGCCATTTTCTGCAGCAGAGACATCATCAGAAGAGGCTTGGGGACAGCTGTGAAGGAAGCTTGAAAGAGCAGAGGCTAGCATAATTGGCAGTACATTCAGCAGTAATTTTTCAACTCACACTGGCTGGCTTCAGTACAGCACAGCATACTCTTAAGAGTTGGCAACTGACAAGATTTTAAAAATAAACTTCAGATTCTAAAAATACATTTCTGATTATTTACCTTCTGAGTTAAGACCTGAAAATGAAAACTGGCATTATAATGAAGCATCCACTCCTTCACAAATCATTACAACTAAGAAGTTACCTTCTAAAATGGCAAGCAAGATTGTCTTGTAGTCACTTCTCTGTAGGAGAAGCACAGGCTAAAGACATTTTACATTAAGAACTAAGTTGTCGGTATTTCAGCTGCTCAAAAACTCCATATACTGAAGCACTTATAATCAAACCTTCATCAGACAAAAAAGCCTTTCTCAAAAACTCAACAGTCTAGTTTTCAATTCTCCTGACCACATGGCATTTACTGGTACTTGAAATGAAACGCAAAAGACAAAATGAACCTACTGGAAAGAAGAGTTGGATACTTGCAGGGGAAAGAACCTGAACTTTTGCCTCAAAATTAACGTATCCCCTTTGGGGAAAGAGAGAGGTAGTACTACTCAACGACCATTTGACATCAGAACAGTGAATACATGTCTAATCAAGAACCAAAGGAGGCACTAAATATGCAGAGTATGATATACAGCATTTTCTATTAGATATGTTCAGTTCCAAAGTCATGAACAGTCATAATAGGTCCCATGAAGCAGTAAATTATAATAAATGTGGGACACAGCAAGAGTAAGATAGTTAAATTAATTTCCTCTGAAAATGTAGTGACAATAACTAATTTTCCTAAAGCTATAGTACTACTTTCTATCACTTTTAAAGTTTCCAGAGCAGTAGCATAAATCTCATACGTAAGTCAAATCAACTTTACTTTCTCACATAAATGAGCAATAAACTACCCATAGAGATAAAATTACATGAACATGCCTCAGTTCTCATCTGTTTAAATACTGCTGCTGACAGTTTCAGAACCCAAGTACTCAAAGTACTCTTCCAAATGTACAGCTGTTTTAGTGCAATTTTTAAGCAGGAAATCCCAAATTATGCAAGAAAAATATCCCACTAAAAAAACACCCGTTCATATGCTTAAAGGAGAAAAAGGCAGCAGCAAGTAATCCTCAACAAAGCCCACCAACAAGCATTGCCAAGAGATGCACTGACATTCTAGACCGAACAGGCCATTTACTCACGTACTTCTTTTCTTTTTCCTTTTTATTTTTAATTCTCCAATGAACAACGTCCATGACAACTGTTTCGAGCTACAGGAGTTCTACTATGTGGCAACAGTTCTATGTTCTTACTTTAAGACCTGCTAAAAAATCTCACTAATTGTTTTAACTACCAGTTCTTAAATGCTAAATACACGATGACAATTGAGAGACTAACACAAGTATCTCTGATGTATATTTGTCTACGGCTCATTTAATCACTGCTTGTACAGCTGAGAACTGAAATGCTTGAGAAGTGGGAAGAAAGTAAAAAACCAGCAACTCCAGTTTCTTGGAGATACTAACTGTGTTGGTTTTGGCTGGGTTAGAGTTAATTTTCTTCATAGCAGCATGTATGGGGCTATGTTTGGGATTTGTGCTGAAAACAGCATTGATAACACAGGGATGTTTCAGTTACTGCTGAGCAGTGCTTACACGGAGTCAAGGCCTTTTCTGCTCCTCACCCCAGCCCACCAGCGAGTGGCTGGGGGTGCACAAGGAGCTGGAAGAGGACACAGCCGGGACAGCTGACCCCAACTGACCAAAGGGATATTCCGTACCATATGGCATCATGTTTGGCAATAAACATGCCTTCTGAGGGGAAGGTTGGTAGGGTGGGGCGCTGCTCACGGACTGGCTGGGCATCGGTCAGTTGGTGGCGAGCAACTGTTTCCATTTGCATCACTTGTCTGTCTTGGGTTTTGTCTCTCTCTCTGTTATTTTCCTTTTCCTTACAATTTATTATTATTATTACTATTATTATTATTTTATTGCAATTATTAAACTGCTCTTATCTCAACCACAAGTTTTCTCACTTTTACCCTTCCAATTCTCTTCCCCTGCCCTACTAGGAGGGGGAAGTGAGCAAGCACCTGTATGGTGCTTAGTTGCCAGCTGGGGTTAAACCACAACACTAACAAAAGAGAAAAAATTTTGAATTAGGCCCAGCTGAAAAATCAGCATCTTCCAGCCCTGCAATAATTACTCTAGCCTTTTGAAGAGTTCCTGTTGGTTTAACAGCCCAAAAATGAAGTCTTAACAGAGGCCTCAAGAAATCTGATTGCCAGCAGCGGGTGCATTGTCAAAGCATGCAGTGTTAAAATCCTCAGAGAAGTGTAGATACCAAGTGGAAGAATCAAGTTGAAATAGAGGCAAAGAATCCGGGTAACAGCACAAACATTGAAGACTAACAATAAAATGTAATACCTCAGGACAAGGCATGCTATTTACTTGTCCAGAAATAGTAGGAAGAAACCTACTGTCTAACAGCAACAATGGAAGAGGGAGACAAGCTTTCTCATAATAGGGATTGGTATGTCAGAGCTAAAGCTAGAAGTGACAGCTGGTGGCCAACATCAGGCTACACAAACATAGTAAGTTTTCTGTTTTACTCACCTGTTCTCTTATATTAACCTAGTTTGAAATTTGGGTAGTCTTCCATGGGTCTTTCTGGGAAATTAATTTCATTACTGCCAGTTAAGAAAGCTATTGCACTGCTTCTGAACTAAAACATTTAGAATATTAAGACAGAACTAAACATATATCTGCCTGAACATGCAAACAATATACAGGCATTAGAACAATACACATAGCTTAAGCCAACCCTTGAGAGAAGGCCATTCATAAAAAATTCTGAAGGGATACAAGATGAAATGCACGAACCACCCTGACCATAGCCTATGTTTCAGACTGATTTACTTCTGAATAATACAAAGCCTTTAATTACACAGACAAACCCTTAAGAGTTGATCTTCTAGAGGACTGCATATGTCAATATAACTGAAGCCTGGAAAAGATTCTCTCTGTGACAGAAGAATTGGTCTGCTTTGGAAAATGGCAATTTCAGAGCATCAAGCCCCAGCAACATACCTAAATCATTTGTAAATTAAGCACTGCAAAAGAAAAAGAACTCAAACAACCTAACAAGAAACAACTCAAACCCAAAAAAACTCATGGGGTGGGGGCAGATTATAGTCATTCCAAGAGGCATCTAACAGTTGCAAGAGCAATCTAATTTTGTTATTGCTTTTAGTGCAAAGTGAAGTGTTGCGGATCTATAACAGAAATTTAGTTCAACCTCATTTTTAAATGCTTATTGGCATACCAACTGAACCGATACACAAAGATGCAAGAAAAAAAAAAATGAGCCATAGCATTAAAATGCTACGGCCTAGCCAAAAATATGAGTAACCAGATACTCAGTGCCAGAGGTCACAGCATCCACCAACAGTACTGCTCATGCAAGCCATTGAAAAACAGTAATAAAGAAGTCCTACAAAGAGGCACTAAGCCAGCGTTACCCCAAGAGAGAAAGAACTTAACACATTTTTTTCAGTTACCTTGCCAATAACCTCCCCACTGTATCCAACCCACTAAACATTAAAATCTGGAAGAGATATAATGATTCTATAGCAACCAGCTGCTGAGATATTTTTCAAACAGAATGAACTGAACACAACTGCCAAATACTTTCCCAACAAATTTAGCCTATTCCTAGTGGGAGGAGAGAAGTATGGTCAGTGCTGTGATTCAAGATACAGTGCAAATCTGAGGTCATTACAAAACTAGGGCACTTTAAAACGAATCAGATAACCAGGAACAGGTAAACAGACAGACATGCAAATTGTACCCATGCAAGTTGCTATTACTCTGCAAGGACAGACACATCACTCAAGAAACCTCTCCTCTAGAGTAACACTTCTGTGAGACTTTTTCCACACTGGTTACTCCCATCACCACATCACCAACAGGCCAACTTTACTAATACTTCCCTGTCCCCTGTAAGAGTCCACTAGGGAATCTTCTGGAGATTTAAAACAGACACATGAACATGTCAGCTCCACAGTGGTAGTTACATACTTATGTGATCTGGGTTCTGTAAGCTCTCAAAAGAAAGCAGCAATTTGGTTGTCTCTGTTCAGATGCAACCACTCCTGCTGTAAGTCTCCGATGTGCGTATCTGTAAAAAGGTTCAACCTCCCTACTACATGCGTACAAGCACATCTGTTAAAGCACTTTTCTCAGCCAAATGAGAATGAGAGACCATGAGAATTCAAGAGCACCGTTTCCCTTAGTTCATATACAAGACAAAGGAAGACTCTAGGCAACTTGAAAAAATGACTAAGAAAAAGCAAGCCTAATATTAGGTTTATATAGGTTGTCCCACGTGTATCTTCAGAAGACATATTTTAAAAGTCTACAAATCTAAAGAAAGATGGAAGCCATCTAAGTAAGTAACCTCTGTCTGTTTCCTTTTATCACAATAAGGCTTTATTTCTATTTAAATCTTCACAGAATAAAGTATTTAATCTTTAACAAGACAAAGCCAAACTAATACAAGACAGAATTATTGCTAGACTGTATTAATCTACTTTCATAATATAGTACAGGGATACCAACTGAACTCAACAAGTAGATGTTTAAAATACCTTAGTTGAGACAGGCTCCCATTTTTCCTCTTTGGCTGATGATGTTAATCTAGTGTTTTTCCATCTCTCTTCCCCAGCTGTAAACCATGGCTCATTGTAAGTATTTAAGCTACTCCAGAAAAGTACCTGAGGGCTGTCAGAAAATCCAAGGGCTTCTTCCTCTTGTACGTGGCCTAGTACAGATCTAGAAACTGCTGCTGCCACCTTGAAAATGATAATCAGAGCAAACTAAGTTTGGAAACCTGCATACTGGTGTATCAGCACTATTTGTACCCTTCTGCCCTTTTCCTACCCCTTCTATTTACTGGCTTTTTAAACCTCTCTAGCTACAGAGTATCTCAGGTGAAGAGTAACTGCATGCATTGTTCTCTCTGGAGGATTCAATTAACTTTTTTTTTTTTTAATTAAATTTATTTATTTCTACCCGGCCCCCCCCTTTTTTTTTCCTTTTTGAAGCTGGGAAAGGACAATAAAGCACAATAACCCTCCACACAAAAGGAAATGAAATTTCACGAGAATTTCAACATGCAGACTTCCTAGGTTTCATTTCAGTGCACAAAGTTTAGCTAAGTCAGCATTCTTGACTCATAACGCTTGCAGGTTTTTGAGGGTTTGTTTGTTTTGCTTTAAATAAAAGGACAACATTTCTGCAACTGTTTTGAACTTCCCAAGCCAAATGCCTACTTTTGATTTTGAAGATAACCATTTAAGAGATTCAGCAGGATAACATTGCCTACATATACTTCGGAAAGCTATCTTAATGTACTTGTTGCCTTACCCCAACCAGCCTCTACCTTGCTTTTCCTAACAAATCCCAGATGGTTTAATTCAGGATTGGATCAAGGTAATCCAGGAAAAGTAGGAACTTCTTGCCATAACAAATTCCAGAAGCTCTAGGAATTAAGCAACTCCAGCAGGGAATCCCATTTTCCTTGGAGCTACAGTGCAGTATTTCCCTGCTCAAAGCATGCAGAGCAGGGAAAAAATGCAAAATTATTTCTGAAGCTTCATGCAATTTCTGATTACGGAAACTTTATCAATCTGTCAAAACCACCAAAGGAAGCATCTTCCTTCTTACACAAAAGTCCTTAAAACTCCATGAAAAAAAAAAAAAAATCCTCACACAATAGGCAGAAGGTTTATTATTCAGCTATCAATGGAGCCACCAAGTATCCAGAAACAACTACCAGCTGAAAAGACTACAGTCTTTCAGTCTGCTGAAATTTCAGCTAACATGTCATCCCTGGAACACGTTCAATTCCTCAAGCCAGCAACTAATAAAAGCCAAAAACACCGAAAGGTCAAAGCTCCATTTCTCTTATCCCTGCCTCCAAGCAAACAGTGAGACCAGGAAGAAAAAAAGAAAACCAATTCTACATATTCCTACTTTTCAGTCCTACAGTTCTCTTTTCTCAGTAAGGACTCCGAAGCCTGTTTCAAGACACAAGCAGGAGCAGAGCGAAACCAGCCCAGATCCTACCAGTTTGTCACCTGACCATGACATTCTGAATACTAATACTGAAACCTAAAGTTTTCTGCTGTAGTTTGATAAAGAAACAAGCAACAGCATAAACAAATGGTGGTGCCTAAATACTCAGAGATACCACATCAAATTCAGTCTTTGCTGTACAAAGACCATATTCAAATTAAGAGTTAGACTCTGTAGGATCAGATGAAGTTCACATCAAAAAGACTTGCCTTCAGCATTTTTGTTTGTTTTGGTCTTGTTTCTTTTAAAGAAAGGTTTTACCAAATATTTTCAAACTTTTTTATTTCTCTTCCACAACACCAGTAGCTCTAATCTGGGGGCATTAAGACGATCTGATGCCAAGATGGCTAGTCACAGACACAAACACACAAAAAAATACTGTGCTGCTTTTGTTCATCCAGTATTCCTTTATTTCTTTCTTACTCACACAGCATGTGAAACACTACCACCTGGTTCTGGACAATAGGCTTCTGATGCAAATTCCACTTTTAAATTCCATTTAACCACCCATATAAATGCTATCACTAACTAGTCCGCAGTCTTCACCAGGATCTTCCCCATAGTACCACCTCAAAAGTCTTAGGTAATACAAAGAGATTAAAATCAAACTTTGCCAGATTTCCTACGACAGAGGAAGAGCAGGAATGGGCACCAAAGTATCAAGGTCTTACATAAGTTTGTAGAACACATGAGGTATGTTCATGCAGAGTTTGGTGTTTTGTTTTGGGGTTGTTTGGGGTTTTTTTATTTTATTTAGAAGACAGCTTTCCTTAGGGACACATCTGGGTTATTACATAACTACTTGTGGTTTTGTTTGTAAATTCTAAAATAACAGCAGATTAAATTCTTCGTGTTAAATTCACCCAACTAGTTAATACAAATAAGCTATTTTTTTTAAAAGTCATACAACAGCATTTGTCAGTAGTTCAGAATAACATTGAGTACTTGACTCAAAAGAATACATCTTTCTCCCTCCTCCCAAAAAAAACCCCATAAAGCAAAATTGTTTTGCTTGCATCATCTACAGGCAGCACAAGTTTTAAGCAATCCTCTCAGATTTAGATGTTGACTTTAAACAGTAGCACCAAATGTACGTTTGTGACACATTTAAGGAATCAACACATTGCTGCATTTGACATGTTAAAGTCAGCGCTGCATCTGGACTATTTCATATTTCTGTTTCACAATAGCAGATTCCAGTTCTTGTGCAGAGCTATGTGACATACGGTTCATCCATAACTTCTGATTATGCAAAAAGGATGACTTATTAATCAAAAAAGCATGAAACTGTTAAAGTGAAAATGCTGCACAAGCCTCAACTCCATTCAGATTATTCTGATAAGAACTGTGGTAATGAAGCATGTTCTGAGCATGGTTAACACCCTCAGCAGCTCCTATCAGCAAGCCTGGTTCAGAGACCATAAAAGCATAAAGTGGGAGGAACCCGCTATCAGAGTGGGAGGATCCAACTACTTTAGTTCCACGTCGACTACAAGATCCCTTCTTCAGAAGCCCAGTACCAACCTCTCTGCACCACTAACGCCATCTGAACAGCTCTCAGCAAATGGGAATTTTCAACGCTAACACAGACTTATTGATACCAACTAAACTACCAACTCCTGACCACAGACAGTCAGAGCTTATCAGTAATGCCAACATTACATCTAGTCAAGTGCTACACCACACAAAAATTTAAATGCCTTTGCCTTCTTCCTCTGCCCATGTCATCATAGAGTTTGGCAACATTTCCTTGAAGCAATACCATTTTTCAGCAGACACTTTTGACAAGAAAAACTTGATTTCTATCATATTTCTTAAAATTAGCATATTATGTTTGATAGTAGGTTGCCCTTTGGTTTTTTTATGAGCATATTATATTGCTTGCTATGGTTTTAAGTAAAGTAAGTACAGAACAGCAGAACATGCAGAAACTTCTAAGCTGGACAATGGATGTTTTTAAACTTTGTCATTAAACACCACCAAAATCCATGATATCCAGCTATGAATTTAAGTACAGATGACCTTGCCATGTGAAAACACGTTAACACTTTTACATTTTGAACGTTTCCTCTGAGTATAAGTTTTACAAACTGGAATTAAAAAAGCAAAACCTATAAAGAATTGTTGGAAAAGAATGGGGGGGAAAGCCTTGTTACGTGTCTAGTCTGCAAATCTAACACTTGCCCGAATACCTACAGCAACTTCATTCCACACTAATTTATTCTAACAAAAAATTCTTCCTTCTTCTCTTTTTTGTTTATTAGGCTGTTTTGCAATTTGAGCACACACTGCACAACAGAGGTATTAAAATGGAATGCTGCTTTGTGAGAAAACTTTAAAAGTATTTCAGGTAGCTCTACAAACTACTTCCAGTAGTTTACTTTAGACAGTCTTTCCTTGTTGGGATTGGCCCTTACAAACATCAACAGAACAAAATCAACAAATGTCAAAATATAAAGCTTAAGTGGGAAAGAACACCTGCCAGCCTTCAGATAATGCTGAAATACATAGGATCATTAAAGTGAGGAAATACAGATGCAAGAGGAAAAACAGGAAAAAAAGATAAGAATGTTGATTGGTGAAGGCAAGAAGCTAGGAAAGCAAACATTGCAGTAGCACAGGCAGTAGATGCACCGAAGGACCAGGTCAGAGAACTGCTATCTAAAAAAAAGCCAATTACACTGGACACGCATGCAAAAACAATGCACCATCAAAAAAAAAAAAATCCCCGAATATCACAGGAGCCTATCTGTCTGCTTGCGAAAAAGAGACAAGTTTATCCAACTGGGACTCACACATGATTCAAAGAAAAAAGGTCAGTATTTTTGTGCAAGAAATTAAACTATTATATCATCCCCTTTGATACATGATCAGATTACCGGCATTTTGTTACAAAACACAGCTCTGAAGTTGTCAGCTTTAGTTCATGGTTCTCTGTAAGAAAGAACGAACCTTACTTCCTGAAAATACCCTGAAGATTTATGGAAGTTATTGGAACCTTACACTGGGTAATTGAGCTTCTGTCTAAACCTCCTCACCACAAACTCAGGAATCCGTACAGAATCTGTACATGGCTGAAGGCCATGGTCCTGCAAAGAACTCTTCACAGGTGCATCTATATATTGCAACAGATTCTCTTCAACTGCCGGCTTTGTATGAGTACAAGCATGTGTTCATATTAGCAACAGCTTGCAGGATGACAGATTAACAATGTGAAACTAATGTCGAAACATAGTGTGATATAACTGGAACTAGGCAATTGAATAGATCTGCTCAGCCATTACCTTCTTTCATTGTAAGACTGACAGAAAAGATAACACTGAAGTGTTGACCAATCGTGCCATGGCCTATTAGAACACTTACTTTAAAAAAGTTAAATATTGCACCTTACAATTTACACGGCAGTCTGTATTCTTCTGCTTGTTAATTTGAAATTGTAATATAAAGCTAGAGTACATAGAAAATTTATTTTTACAGTTACTAATAAGAGGCTTTTTTTAATAAAGAGGTGGTGACCTCAGAACACAAAATTAGCTCGATCATACCTTCAATTTTCAGATCAGTCGTATGAACACTGAATATACAAGTGCCATTTCCAAAACACAGCTATAGGTATTAAATTGAAACATAATATGAAGACAACCATCATGATAAGCATCTGAGTATCCCTGCATAAACTCACCTTGACCTTTGAAAGTTAGATATGTAGCTGACTTGACAGGGCTTCTTCACCTAAACAGGCACCCAAGACTGTTCTATTTTGTACAGACACACAGCTGAATTACCTTCCTAGTAGCCAATACTGGACTTCTCCTTTACAGTTCAAGCCATAGGGCAACTAACACAAAGTTACTGTGTACTTCGCAGGACAAGCATGATTTAGAAAACAACAGATACCTTTTTTTCGTGTTCCCCAAGACAGGTGGTTGCTCTTTCTTAAACATAAAACCAGACATTGTTTTAATATTTTTCTCATATGCTGTTTCTAGATACTCACACTGAGAGACTTAAAAGTCTATCAGAAATTAATAAAAGTTCTTGTTTCTCCAGTGCAACTCTGACATAGGTACCTTTGGATCTGAGCAGGCCTGCAGAGTCACAGAAGGAATGCAACAATTGGATTTGCATCTCTGTTACATTTACTGACAAACAAATTACTTTGTAACACTGCAAAACTGTAATTGATTGCTTAAAACAATTACTGTCTCATTTAAGAGTGAGCATACAGTCTTTACCTCCAAATCTTAATACAGTTCTACAGATGTCTCCGATTACAAAGCAAGGACAAAGCCGAAGAAAGCTGCCTGCTGGTAAGCTGTGGTGTGGAGGTCTTCAAGCCCTAATAAAGTTATCAGTACAGAAACTCTGGCTGTCAGATCTGAGAAACTAGACATCTCTGCTCTGCATTCCGTGCCACTCGGTATCTTCAGTAAGCGCTCAAACATACAGCTTTAATTTTAATGCAGAACTGTTTATTTTAGTCCTTTAAGTCTTAAAAATTCTGTTGAAGAAATATGTGGGCAGTTAATACAACAAAGGTGATTTAGTTATGCCTAACACGCCATTCACTAAAAACATGTACAAATCACACCACCAGAGAGTCACAGAAATTGACTGCTTCTTTCTTCAAAAAGTCAGGGACCAGAACAACAAGATAAAAACTGCAGTTAACTGTCAAGGATGTTGGTAAACCCAGGCTACCTGCTCACAGCATGCATGATTCTAGCTGGAAGTTTTCACTATGAAGTATGTATTCCATTAAAAATTTCACTTTCCATTGCTTTATTCTCAGTCATAAAGACTGGGAATTACTTTTCGAAAACATCTGCAGAAAGTATGGCTAAAAGATAAGTAGACCAGCTAATTAGTAAACTGGTCCAAAGATACTACTTTAGATTTATTATGTGTGGTTTGAGTTAGAATTTTCTAAATTATGTAATGAAGTCCTCATATATAGCATTAATGATTTCAGAGGTATATTTAATTGTTGTAAATAGTATTTACAGTTATGTATCAAAGTATAGAAAGCAACATACTATAAAGGGGTTTCATTATGAGTCCTCTAGAGAAGTTCCAACTATTTCAGGTGGCTCTCTACGAACACTCTTTCAGAAACCACAGATTTAAACCCAGGTTTTCTCTGTATTTTGGAACTATATTAATAACTATTATCTGCAAATTGTGCATTTATATGGAGCAAGTAAAACTGTATCTTGAAATGATGCAAAGATGAACCACTGTCCAGTCATTTACAGTAGATTAGCCATCCTCAGGTCTAGGCCCTAAAACTTGTTTAGGTAGAGAATTCCCATGGAAAGTAGAAGGAACTACCCCTCAAAATACAAAGGAAAACCTGAACTCTTGAGAAAACAGGTCTTCAGTGAAATTACCTTAATAGTATTACCACAGCTTGCTAATCTATAATATTAGTACTAGTATATTTATCTATAATACTAGAACATACCATCAAGCCCATGATTTTCAAGGATTGACATCACACAAAAAATTACTCTTATAAATCCATAGTATTTAGACTTCAACTGTCAAAAATGTGGTCGCCACAAATATCCTGTGGGCACACACAACCACGAGAGACAGAGAAGGGGAAGGGAGATTGAGAACTATTGTGAGAGAGAAATACACAGCAGAGATTGAAGTTCCAGGCAATTAATAATATGATTACTTCAAAATTCCAGACACAGATTTTACACACACAATGCTTATAAGAAGTTGACTTTACAGAGAAAAGGAAAGACAACCAATGAAATGACACTAGCACCAATTAATTCAATTACCTTAGAAACAACACATGAAAAAGGAAAATGTAATATCCAACATATGCAAGTTTAATACATTTCATAAAAGAAAAATCAAACCAAGTATGTACTACGTCACTTAATTTTTCTGCATTTTGACTGACTGCAATGAAGGAACTGTTGTAAAAATGCACCTTTCGCATGAGAAAAAAAGAAGAAACCCAACTTCTCTTTCTGGAGAAATCAAAGGATACCTCTCTTCACTCCTCCCCACACAAAATCATTTAATGTCCATTCATTTTCTGTTCTGGCTGAGAAGTTCATCCTCTGACACTCTGAAGTAGGTAGATAAATTTCAGTTTCAATAGTAGAAAAGCATTTAAGATGAGTAATTAGAAACTAATCTCTGCTATACAAATGGTGCAAGTTCTATCAATAATTTGACCACCTCTACCCCTTCCACACACACACACAGAGCTATCTAAAGAGATTCGTTCTAGACAGGTGGATTAACTAGACATCTATATGCTCACTCCAAAACCACACAACTTTTGTGTTGTTGTATGAAGGACTGGCAAATACAGTGATGAATACTGCAATTTGCAATTAAAATATCAAGACATACCTACAATAACAGTGCCACCCAAAAATAATCGGTGGAATCTGTTATATTCCTTTTTAATTTTAGAAAGCGTACTCTTAGAAAGAGGGTAACTACTTTTGCCACATATCATACAGAAATTTTAGCATCTCACAGAAGGTTTTATGTGCACAAGTAATTTATCATTAGATCTCAGACTGGACTAAACTTCTGATTGTCTACCACACCACCCAATTTCATGCTATGCAAGTAAAAACAAAACCAAATTACTGTGTAGGGGGCATTTCAAGTTCAGCAGCTGTACTAAATACAATAGCAATGAGCGTTCAAAGTTTCTAGCAGACAACAGGAGCAGAGGCAATCTTTGGTTTATTTTTATAGGTAAAAAAAAAAATAAAATCTGACCTCTTTCGTTCCATGCAGGTTAACTACTGAGCCACCCACCTGAAACATGTACTACAAACAAATCTTTCTGCTTATGATTTATTCGACTCTATTACTAAAGACAGCATAAACAAATGTTCCTAGCTGATAACTCTCCATGATGACCTTCTCCCCATTCCTCAAGCCATTGCTGACATTTGCCTCAACTTTTTTTTTTCTTTTCATTCTACTAACTGAACTCTTATATTCCTATTTTCCCTGGTGTTATCCTACTAAAAAACTAAAATTACAATCTATGATTACAGTACAGAGATAGACCAGAAAAGGCTATTCAACATCATCATTCAGTATTATTTAATTGCTAGATTCACATTCTTTCCTGAATGCAAATCTATCCTAATTTCATGATTAGAGGTATTAAGGAAGGGGCATGCAGACTTTCCACCAAACGGCTAACGGCAGCTGATACAGAACAGGCATTGCAGGTCATTGGTTTATTTTGAGATACCAATTCTTATTTTACTGTATCTACGTAGTTATTCCACTGAACTAGGATATAAAGGAAAATTACCAGAAAACACCGCTACTCTGAAGAGGATCTTATCTGGAACAAAAGACAGTGGGATATTACAGAGGGAACACTAGAACTGAAAGAATTAAGTGTGGTTTGTGAAGCAGCAAACGCAAAGAGCAGCCCGCTCAGCTCAAATGAAGTTTGAGCCTAATACACTGGAGAAACTGTTCAGAAACAGTTCATCTGTACGAAACATGACCCCTGTAGAGCTGCCAAAATCAGAGAGAGCGTATGAGTGCTAATCACGCAAGCTAATATGGCTCAAGCTGCTTTGACTTACATGCACGCCTGAACGTAGATGGCCGCATAGCCTAAATTATATGTTATCAAAAAGAATGCAGCTGTTTCCTTCACCTGTACTTTTATATGCAATCAGGACACCTCCTCATCATCCACAAGCAAGTACGCCCCCCACTCCTGTACTTGGAAATCTGAATACAGCTGACATGCAAGACTCCTCCTTCTATACCTCACCCCCTCAAGCAGGGCTTTGGAGATGCAGTGCGAGCATTTTAAAACAGAAAGAAGAATTCAGAAATCAATTCACTGGTATGATAAAAAGTACACTGTATTAAAACATCACCTGGTCATACTCATGGAGGGAAGTTACCAGTAGCTAGAACAAAAAGGCAAAAGAAAGAAAGGTTGTCTAACGCAGCGTGCGCCAACCCTGCACAGTCTAACACTCTCCGGAGTCATCAGTACCTAAATACACAGTTTGCCTTTTTGATTTAGGAAAAAAATGCACGCATTTGGAGGTTGACTTCAAACATTTTGTTAAAATACATAGCTCTTACCTTAAATATACATCGCCATACAAGCTCTAAACAAACAGCATACCTTAGACCTGGGGGGTAGGAAGAGGTAGAGGAAAACAGAGTGTTTCTTGCTTTACTGAGCACCACACTATCACATCTGGAATGCTAGTAATTTTACTAACTAGGATTATTTACTAAGCAGTACTCCCTTACTTTAACAATCTATGGAAGTGGTTTCGCTATCATGACACCCACACCCCACAGAAAGGTAGAGTGCACAGAAAATACTGCTTTCTAAAAGCAAAACCCACATTTCTTTCAAAATAAAGAAGCAGCTGGATCAGAACAGAAGATGTCCACAGGAAATATTATCCACAAAGTTGCCTGCTAACCCGAGGCAAACAGAAACGAAGGGGCGAAAAAAATCGACCAAGTACCGGCTTCCTTTCCCAGCCGCCCCGACAACATTCCCTCGTTCCATTGGTCGCGTGCCCTTTGCAAGCCGTAAGGGATGGCATTCCTCCTCCACTTCGCACCAGGGCGGACCGTATGCGTCGGAGGGGCAGGGAGCAAAGAGGACGGAGGCAGCAGGCATCATCGTTGTTTAACGCGGCAAAGGGAGACCCGCTACCCGCGGCCGCACAACCCACCCCTTGCCGTCCACGACGGAGAGCCCCCGGAGGGCGCGGGTGGCCGGGACGCGGCTCCCTCCGGGAGCGATGGCTGTCTTGTGACGGCGAGGGCTGTGCGATCACCGAGCCAGCGCACACCAACCGGGTCGCTCCCCCCCCGCCGCATCGCCCCGCTTCCCTCTGCCCACAAAACCGCAGCTGCGGAAACGGCACCCGCGAAACCCACCCCGGTGAGGTACCGATAAGAATTAAAAGCATAATACTCAGAAGAGGCCAGCCCGAGGAAGGCAAGCAGCGGCGCCCGCCCCCAGCGCGCAGCAGCCGGCGCCGGACCCGCACGACGGGCGCCCACCTCACGGCTCCGCAACCCCCCCGCCGCCGACCACGGCACTGAGGGAGACGAGGAGGAGCAGGGCGCCTCGCTCCGTGCCGGGCACCCGGGCGCCTGTCAGCGGGCCCGGGCACCGGGACACGCCCGGCCGCCGGTACCGTGCGGAGG
>VZTL01021745.1:0-12022 GCA_013400535.1 Scopus umbretta
TTCTTTTTTCCAATTCTCTCCCCTTCCTACTGGGAGGGAGAGAGTGAGCAAACGGCTGTATGGTGTTTAGCTGCCAGCCAGGTTAAACCACAACACAGGATAAGCACAAAGAAGATCTGTTTCTGCCCAGGCATGGGATTTTCTCTGTAGATGTTTTATATAAATATTAATTATATCTAATGGAAATCATCAATATGTCATAAAACATTCATCATCCAGTGGGGTGTGGCCTAGGCAGCCTGTTATTCTCACAGGTGAATGAAACCTTAAGAAAGACCATTTAAGTATGTACAAACACAGTGGCTCAGATCCTCAGACTTACTATTTTGCTCAATTCCTTAAAATCAGCATTTAAAGACAGGATGTGGCAAGGTACAAGAACAATTTCATGCGTACTGATCTCAAATGTGTGGACAAATCACACCTTGCTGAAAACGTATCTGCTGAAAATTTTTTTCACTGCCTGAGTCAAGGCATTAACCAGTCTGTGCTGCCCAAGAAGACTTTGGAATTTAGTTGGAAAACAAAGCCTCCACATGAAAACTCAGACTGAGAAGTGTTAGCCTTTGGATAATTTTCAGCTTCTGTTTCTTTCAACATGAGGTTAAAATACAATGCAGTAAGTCTTCTCATTTTCCCATCAGTTCCAGTTAGTAGCATGACTAACCGAAATCGTCTTGATTCAACCTGTGCCACATCAACAGAGATATTCCCAAGAGCACACAGGGGAGCAGAAGAGGAAACATTACCTATCTCAAAATAGGAAAAAGTCTGTGTTTTGCATACTTAACTATTCATTTCTGTAAATATTCTACTATACTTCACTACACCTAGAATGATACTTATATCTGTAGCCCGCTGCCCCTGAACTTACAGAAATGTTGTGCAGTACAAACTGTAGGCTGAACTAATTGCACTGAACATTTGAATGTGCAACCAGTCATCTGGCAAAATCCAGTCACAGAACTGGATGCATGAAATCCTAAGGAAACTACTTAAGCCCTCCCAGAAGGAAACCCCAAACCAAGGCTATTTCACACTACCCATACGCACTGATAACAAAGGTGTGGGAACGCTGTGAGCCCATGACATCCAGGGACTGTGAAGAAGTCACTTATATGAGGGGCAGGTTTGATAGTAGATTGCAGTTCCTGGGAGCCCACGCAAAACCTTAAAATGCAAAACTTGCACCATGTAGTAACTGAAGACAGTCTTCATTTATTCATAGTAAGACCTTCTCCTCTTCCATCCCTGCATGAAAAATCAAATAAAAAGGGGGGAGAGGGGGGAGGATTACAACACATTTTAAAAGTGTTTCAAGAGCTCTGTCAAACAAAGCAGCTTCCAAATGGCTTCCACAGCAGGTCAACCTTCCTAAAGGAAATCCACCTTCAGCTTCCTCTTACAGATGTACCTTGAAAGCCTCTGAAACCAGTAAGGTTGTGACCAGAGGGCCCTTCCACACATGCATGCACACACACACACACACACATATGCACACAGAGTGACCATTTCAAAACATCATACAGGTGGCAGGAGTGAAGATAAATCATTCTACCTCAGTTGGTTCTGCATTGAGGATTCTGGTCTGAAACATACACAGGAGTAATCTGTGTCCCCAGAAATCCTTGACATACATGTTTATTAAAAAGGTTGTTTCCTAACAATCATTTCTTACACACCAGTGCAATGTGTTTTATACACAATTACTAAAAGAAAGTAAATATCTTTTCAGATGCATATTATCTTTTTGACACTTACTAGGAGTACATGCAGAAATTATTTCAGTTCCAGTTGATGATGTAGTATTTCAGATGTAGCTGCTGGAGCCCATGTGCCTGTCCTAGGCTCTTCACTAGTGCTCATTTCTGCAGCTTGCATCACAAGTTCATCTGTTGTGAATCAAAGTGATTTAATTTTTGAAAATACTGCTCTGTGTAACTGGATACCAATGATCCTGTTTGATGATCCTGTTTAATCAGTGTCAAAATGTTACAGACACAGGATAAATTCTAAGAGCTTTTCTAAATGTTATGATTTGATGAGGGATTTCACTCCTGAGCAGGAGCTATATCAGCAGGCTAGCTAGTAGCTTTGTTAATCTTCTATATCCTGATACGGTTCAGGAATCATCTTGGATTAAGAAAAAGCACACCAACAGTTTTTGCATGTGCAGCATTCTCAAGGCTACTCTATCTGCTCACCAGCTTTGCTGTAGTCCTTTGGTGCCTTTTTTCAGGTCCTTCCCTTGGGTACGTCCAGCTTAACCATGTAGCCAATGCAAGATCTAGGGAAGCTATTCCCAACAGCCCACAAAAAACTGTATACTTTTTTCTTGATTTGTTGGAGTCACAGTAATCCCAAGTGAAATTATATGTCAAATAGCCTTTTGAAAGTTTGAGCTATAAATGATATTGATTCAGGTCACGGAGAAAGAGCATGGGTAAATCAATAGGAAATAACAACACTTTTCTTATTCTATATTGCATCAAATTAAATGAAAATGTCTGTCTCCATAGTTTTGGTGTCTCCTGCTTTCTCATCACTTTACTCTTGTCTTCTTTTTTCTTTTTCCTCCCTCCCTGCTTTTCACTATAACCACTATAGTCTTCTTCACCTTCCTTTCCCCTAACTTAACAAAAATGCAGTCCTTCTACCTCTCCTTTCCTTACTTCTGTAAAACATTTACTTACACTTTACACATCATGTACGTTCCTCAGTTATGAGCCCTTGCCACCCAGTGGTTATACCACAACTGAACACAAAGCTTCACCTCCACAAACACACTTTGGTTCCACTGAAGGCTCCCTGGAGATGTTTCTGACCCTGTATCCACCTTACTGAGTTTCTGGGATTTGCCATCCCCCTTTATTTCGATTAAGCAAAACTCAGACCAGGACAGATGACTGCTGGGTTAAAGGGGTTTAGCACAGATATCTGCTTTAGGAGACCGCAGTTTCCATGACTTACTTCATTCACATAGACAGAACTGGTGTCTTGTTTAGCTACAGGAATCTCATGATGCTCAAGATCAGCAGTGGTTAGTGGGGCTGTTGCTGACCCATCAGCAATGTCAGGTATCTTGCTTGTTCTGATTCTTTATTTATATATGACATTTCATCCTATGTCAAAACTACAAAAGACTGGATAAATATGTGGATGACAAAGATTTTCATCAGGAATAAAAAGAAATGCTAGATAAAATATTTAAATACCTGGAAGAATATTTCTAAAGCCTTTTTCATGATCCTATTAAATAGTTCTGATAACAATTCAGTTTAGAATGTGAGGTATTTGCCTTCATCTTGAGCTTCATCTGATTAGGTAACATAAACGTTTGAACTACTGTAGTGATGAATCACTAAGCGATATAGCTGTGTTCATTCATAAACTATCTGTAAATGCACATGCTGCTGACTCGCCTTCTGAACAGCATTTCATAGCTACACTATAACTGCAAGCCATTTTTAATATCACTCCTGGAGGCCACAGGAAATGTTTAACAGGTAAATTTCACGGTGTAATATCTATGATGTGGTTTTGGAGCCCAGTGTTAATGCTCTGAGAGATCCCTAAGACACACCAGGTCTGTCCTCAGGTAATTAAACTAATCAGGAATTGCAGTTGCCTACACTATGGCAAAGTAAACAGCTCGCATTGCATGGTCCTGCCTGTCTGTTCTAGATACAGCCTGATCAGCTCATTGGTACAGAGATCCCCAAGTTGCTTAAAATGCCATTTCTAAGGTTCTGGTCAGCTCCAAACCAGGTTCTTGCTGCAAATAATTTTGGTGTAAACAATCTATGTAAACTTGCAGCTAACACATGCCCACTGCAACACCAACTCCAGCCAATGTCATTGCAAGATACAGCTATTTTAATTTATTTAAGAAGAAATGCCATAAGATAAATGAACCACTAGTGGCAATTAACAAGTCTTC
Source organism: Scopus umbretta (assembly GCA_013400535.1). Taxonomy (NCBI): domain Eukaryota; kingdom Metazoa; phylum Chordata; class Aves; order Pelecaniformes; family Scopidae; genus Scopus; species Scopus umbretta. The sequence goes on from VZTL01021745.1 coordinate 3,941, forward strand.
TGCTAATTAAATTCTGTTTTGGCTGTAACTTATAGTGTCCCTCCTGCAGATGGAAGTTTGTTTAATAGCCAGACCTGCAGTAAACATCACCGTACTTTACTAAACATCCTGACTTTGCTGCAAAAGGACCTTTATAACTCCTGAGTATTCCAACAGCTTATTGAGCAACAAATGCTTTTTTAATATAAAGTCATTTCTTTTGCAGTCATTTGAAGTCTTGAGTTGGAGCAATCCATACAGATGGTTTATGCAGAGAAAGATTTCTGTTTCCAACCTATTATCAGCAAACATGCACTTCCATAACTTTATCCATTAGCCCAATCATGTTACAGGAGCTGTTCTTGCATACAAGTGTTACATACCCTGAATATTTTCTTTTTCATGCTTCCATTTCTGGTTCCACAGAACAAATCAAAGCCATTGAATTAGTTTCATTTGTAGCCATTCATAAAAGTATGGACACATTATGAATCTGTTTGAGTCTACAGACTATTTTTGGCTGCATGTGTGTATCCTATCATCCATTGCAGAGACTAAGATAATTTTAAAAAGGTAGAACAAAGTTGGTGTTGTCTTTTGGGGAGAATCTTTTTACTTTGAATTTCTTCCAGATTGAATTCAGACTGTTTGCAAATGTTTTATGCAGAGCAAATTGAAATCAGGCATAAGAAACTATATTTCCACCTAAATTAATTTTAGACAGGTCAAAGAGAATATTTGACTTAAAGTGCATGAGTCAAGCTTCCTGCCATTCGCAAAGCAACAGAATAATTGCACTGCTAAAAGTGATAGGAAAGGAAACATCAGCACAAGGTTCCACAAGCACAGGAGTTCCTACCTTCTTGTTGTAACTGTTTACTTTGACTTTTTATATTCCATGCACTTTAGTATTAATGTGTGTCTTAGCAAGGTGAATTCTGAAAAGCAGACTTTTCATGAACACTGCCTTCTTCCCAAGGTCAGATAACTCCAAGTCATGGAGCTAACGTTAGAGGTGGCTTTAACAAAGATCTGTAATATAGCAAAATACCTGCAACTTAAGTGTAGTGGTTGTAACTAGCAGTGGCCAACACCCTTGTTTGGGGAAAGAAGGGAAGAGCCTTTTTCTGTACCATACAAACTGGTACATACTGATGGTGCCAACAGAACTTCAAGATACCATAAATGGCTTGTCTGTTTCCTTCTTTTCTTGGAGTAGCATGAGACAGATTAGCCAAAAAGATAGCCCCATGAAAGAAGTGGCATCCTGGGACCACATGACTTCAGGAGCAACATAATCACTGCAGTCACCATTAGCAACAAAAGACTTGGACTTGTTACACTGAAGAACATCCTTCAGAGATGACCTTTGGAAAATGTGAATGGTTTCTGATACACTGATATTCTTCATAGATTAAAGATTTGATTTTTATAATCCTGGCCAAGTATCACGAACACACTCTTTGTCTTCCAGTATCCTTCACAGACAACTACTTTTAGTCTTCATCAGCCCCTGTCAGGAACTTGTTGTGACAGTGGACTCACAGCCAAGGAAGACCAAGGGGCTTTCTATGCAAGTCTTCTGCCTCTCAGAGCTCCATCCTCATCTTCCTGCTTGAGATGCTGAAGATTTTGTCTCTTTGCAGCCTCTGACACTGCCGATGTTGAAGGACAAGACTGTACTATTGCTCAGAAATACCCTGCAACCTAATTCTGGTGCAATAAAGGCTACAGTTTCAGCATGATGCTCCACCTACATATCATCTCAGCTGGGTTAATTAACCTGGACAGATTGCTGTGTTAATGTTGCTATACTGCTTTTGGTGCCCAAGGTAGCTGCATTATGCTGTGTAGATGCATCCAAAGACAAAACTCAAGAAAATATATGAAAGAAAAGAATTATAAGGGACGAAGGAGCATTTTGCTTCAAAATTCCATGATCAATATCACTCAACTGAAAAAGGAACAAGACATATAGTTTTCTATTGTAAAACTCATCATGCTTTTCAGACAGATAAATGACTCTGTCAGTCAATAGAGCTGCAAAGAGAGGCAGTTTGGGAAGAAACATTTCAAACTGGTTGAATCAGGTTGAGGACAAGATATAGCCTTCAGGAAAAGGTCTTTAGAAATAGATTTTAAAATCTATAAGAAAACAAATTAAACTTTTCCTTTATTATATAGGTTCTGCAGACTTCTACAGAAAATAAAATTATAAGTTTACTCTTCAAGAACTGCAATTAAAAGTTCATCTTTACCCCTAAATTAACAACTGAATGTGACAGTTGGGATTTATCAAACAAGGAACTAAACTGTTTTTTCATCTGATCTCTATTTTTCACTCTACATAGAAAGAAAGTTGTTCTTCATATGAAAAAATTTTTTGGTGAGAAATAAGCAATGGATAGAAAATACATTTCACTTCCCAAAACTATGTGTTACAGTGAAAGATCATTCAATCTGAGTTTTAAAATGTTACGAACTGTCAAAGAATTCAAGGCCCAATGATGCAAGTTCTCACTCATTCTAGCAATCTCATCTGCTTTCTCAAGTGAATACAGATTAGCAGGACATGGGATTTTACCTGTAGATTGAGAAGGAGGCTTTTAATTCCTGAAAATGAGAACTGTCATAAAGGAGCTCATATTTTTTTACTAGCATTATGCAGGCACAATTATTATCTTTCTTTTCCTAACATGGTCAGGTGTGTGATTTAGTAAAGATCTGGAGAGAAACTTTTTTCTTTCTGAAGATTTTGCCAGTCAAAATGTAAATACTACTTGATTTTGTATAGCACTTAGCATTTTCAAAGTATTCATTTTTATATAATAATGAGTCAGATTGTGGCAAGGTAATGTCTGGGTTAGAGCAGCTATTGTGCATTAAATTACAGATTACACATATTCTTGGATAATACAGACTTTTTCCCCTCTTTTTAACATTATTTCAATCCATCTGAAATCCATTTGATACCTACTTTGGAATCTGTTATTTCCATCAACTCATCAGCTAGAGAACTTTATCATATATTTCACAAAAAGATTAACTTTCCTCAGAGTCCCTTTCCTTTCAAACTTAATACTATAAAAACCTTAATTATGGAACTTAAACCTCAATTCCTTTTTGCTTAGTATGTGATGATTATACTAGTAAAGAATGATGACTATTTATTAAAACAAATATTTTGCTTTTCAATACTACCTTCCACTGAAAGATATCATTCACACATTTAACACCAGTATTATAGTTGTCATAGGGAGTAAATGCAAAAAGGGGCTTTCAAGAGCTAATCTGTGCAAAAAAACCCCAAACCAAAAGCCCAAAACCCAACAACACAAAAACAGAGATCAGATCATTTTATTTATAGTTCTTTACTCTGAGTTAAAATGTTTTAATATTCTTTTAAATACATATATATACACTCATCATTATCTTCCTAGTTCCACCTTCTCTGACATATTAAAAAGTAAGAAAAGAAAGACTCTGCCTGTGATCTTTAGGGTAAAAATGAATATGTGAACACTTCACCCTATACAGAACACGTTCTGGGTTTGTTTTGGGGTGGTCTAATTATTTTTTGGTTTAATTTTCATTTCATGGGCTAGGACTCAAGTTTCTAACAACACTATTTCCTTAACCTACTTAATAAAAGTTATAAGAAGCCTTGAAAATACATATTGGTCATTAAAAAAAGAGGAGTATAGAAGTTCACTAAGCTTTCCAGGATCTTATATAGTTCCAAGTAATGCATCAAGAAGATTTTTATCTGTTTTCATAAAATTAAGACATATTTAAAATTCAATTAAAATATGTTTTGATTCTCAAATTTATTCCTAGGCAGGCCACGCCCTGTGCCAACATAGACATACACTAGGTTTATTTGAAATACCTATGGGTGTTGCTACTCAATTCTTTGGCCTTGAAAGTGTTGGATTTTCTCATTTGCATATCCTTAGAAAGTGGTAATAATTATTATTCACAGATTCCTTTTGAACAGGGTATTTAACAAACATATACAAATACCAGGGTGACTTCTTCAGTAAGTTTGCAACAACAAAGATTTCAGCCTATGGCCTAAATAAAGACCAAGACATATTACTTGTACTGTAGAAAAAAAACTACTGTGGGCAAGAGCAACACCCACCTGCATTGTCCAGTGCCCATATACAATTAAGGAACTGTGCTGGTTTTGGCTGGGATAGAGTTATTTTTATTCTGCTTATCATCTTGCTATGCTGTGCCTGGGAAGATTTTGATAGCAGCAATGGCCGTGCTCCTGGGCTGGCAGATGGCCAGGGCATCGCTGCTGTTTCTGTGCTGTTGGGCTGGACAGGCTGGAACCCCAGTATGAACTCAGGTCAAAGGGACTGTGACCTGTGGATGAGTCCACGCAGGAGCAGGACACTTCAAAATATCTGTGGCTGTGGATAAGCCCATGCCAGAGCAGGTACATCTCAAAGGGTCTCCGGCCATGGTTATGTCTGTGCTGCAGCAGGTATACCTCTGAAGGGATTGTGGCCCAAGGGTAAGTCCACACTGGAGAAGGCACACCTTGAAGCATCAGTGGCTGTGGATAAGTCTGTGCTGCAGCAGGTACACCTTGAAGCATCAGTGGCTGTGCATGAGGTCATGCTGGAGCACCTCAAAGTGTGTGGCCATGGATAAGCCCACAACAGGGCAGGTACAGACCCGGAGGGACTGCAGCCATGGGTAAGGCCATGCTGGAGCAGGTTTACTTCTGAAGGGACTGTGGCTGTGGGTAAGGCCACGCTGGAGCAGGTATATCTCTGAAGGCGTTGTGGCCCCTGGAGAAGGCCACGCTGGAACAGGTGCNAGACGGGTGCTGGTTAATGAGGTTGTATTGGATAGCGAGGTACCTGAGCATGATGTAACTGGTACGGAATAAGGGGTGGGGAATGTGCTGGTTTTGGCTGGGATAGAGGTAATTTTCTTCATAGTAGCTAGTATGGGGCTATGTTTTGGATTTGTGTTGGAAACAGTGTTGATAATACAGGGCTGTTTTCATTATTGCTGAGCAGTGCTTACACAGAGTCAAGGCCTTTTCTGCTCCTCACCCCACCCCACCAGCAAGTAGGCTGGGGGTGCACAACAAGAAGTTGGGAGCGGACACAGCTGGGACAGCTGACCCCAGCTGACCAAAGGGATATTCCATACCGTATGGCGTCACGCTCAGAATGTAAAGCTGAGGGAAGAAGAAAGGGAGGGGTCATCTGGAGTGATGGCATTTGTCTTCCCAAGTAACTGTTACGTGTGATGGAGCCCTGCTTTCCTGGAGATGGCTGAACACCTGCCTGCCGATGGGAAGTAGCGAATGAATTCCTTGTTTTGCTTTGCTTGCATGCATGGCTTTTGCTTTACCTATTAAACTGTCTTTATCTCAACCCACGAGTTTTCTCACTTTAACTCTTCTGATTCTCTCCCCCATCCCACTGTGGGGGTTTGAGCAAGTGGCTCTGTGGTGCTTAGTTGCTGGCTGGGTTTAAACCACCACAGGAACTCATTCCAGTTTTCAAACATTCTTCGATTTATTGACAGTTTAATCCTAAAATAAATTTTCCCACAGTTTCTCCAGGCTACAGAGAGCTTTGCCTGCAATTATTTATTCTCTTACAATATGGCGACAGTTATTTCTCTTGGTCTGTTGTTTCTAGCTGTGTTTCCTCACAATGATTTCATACCATTAAAGGAAATTCTGCCTCTGGCAAGAAGGGTGAGTAACTTACAAATGGCTATTCTTTGATCCATAATGCCTGCAAGCAGAGTGTTGGTCAAACACACCATTCATAGTTTATATGTCAATATAAAAACTGAACAGAGGAATAGAATAGATTTATATTTATAAACGAAAATGTAACAAAAGTTTCAGCACAGATTACCAACCTATAAGTAACAGAATTAGCTATCTGAAAAGACCCTTCAGTGCAGGCATTGTAAGTTACTCCTGACATTAATTCCAGGTGTGTCTTAACAGGATCATGATCTGAAATAATTCCTACTTTCCAAAACCTGATACTGCTTACGTTTACATATCTATATTTTTTTTTCTAACTATTAGTGTGTTCTTATATCCCTGATTACTTGTTAATTTACAGGTCAAGTATATCAAATTAACTACAAGCCATCTGGCCAAAAATCACACCAGGCATTCTGTTATTCCTTTGACAATTCCAGGATGTAAATGTTTTCCCTATGGGTCCATAAAATTTTTTAAAATCAGTTTCTCTGCAATTATACTGTCTAATTTACCATTCTGACCACAGAAGTTGTATCTATTAATCAGGACGTAGATTCACCCCACAGTAGCAGAAAAGTGTCCATGCATATTCAGTCATCTTAAATATTCTGAGCATGAATGTTCCCTTTGACCACACTGTTTTCAGCACAAATTAAACTCATTTCACAATATGTTCACAATCTCTAGAAAACAATTATAGGAGTGATGTAGGCCTAGTTTAGTTGTGAAACAATTGCCTAATCAATTGTAGTTCCATAAAGCAATACACAGCTCATATCAAATATTTATATAGCAGTACTATAAAGACATACGCACACATCATGCAGTGAGTGGTGTGTCAGTAAGAAATAGCCTACCGGTCCCTCAAGAAGCATAAGTTTTGAAGCCATGGGAGAAGAAAAAGCCAACAAAACAGGACTAGTGCTGAACATACAGAGAGAGGTCAGCATGGGAGCTTTAAAGTGTATTGTATAACATGATACTCAGAAATGTTTTCACAGTGAAGAGGGAAGGAAAGAAGTTGCTGAGGCTGTCTGTTTAGGCAAAATGAAGGTGTAATAAAGCCAAGGCTTTATGAGATATGAAGCAGTTTTTGAGAGGCTCAGGGATAATTTGACACTCATCTGCTATTGTCCTTCAGTAGGAGATAGTTGCCTTTTTTTAATGCTCTCTTTTTTAATACACTAGAAGTATCCTCATCTTGTCTAGGGTTTCTGGATAAGTTACATACATCCATCTGGCTTTCCACATATGTTCTCTTTTTCAACCCAGAAATGTCTACATAAAAAGTGGGCTTTGGCCACTTGTCTGGAATTTCCAGATGTCCAGCAGTTCTGATGAAGGAGTAGCTTTGGCCAGGCTCCAGACATCTGGAAATCCCAAATGGACAGACACTTCACATGCAGAAATGAATAGCAGAAATGTTTTGGAGTTTAATGTGCCCTGGATGTGCTGAACTCACTGCATAATGTTGTCTGGCACATGCATATTCATTTATGTTTAAGAAATACAAAGAGATATGAAAACACTACTTTTGTATTAGTGAAGTATGGTAGAGATTTTACAGAGGTAATTCTGGGAGTATATAAGCATTTCGGGGAATATGTGGTCCTCTACTGAGCAAGAAAAAGCATAAATAAATCTGTCAATGCTGTAATTCACTGTAATACTCCTAGTTAGAATGAACTGGATTTCCAAAGCATGGATGAGGAATGAGGACCAGTATGCTGCTTTTATTAAAGTCAGAGGACTAGCTGCAGCCCAAGGGACTCATTGGTACTCCTACTAAAGTAAAAAGAAAAGATATTTTTTTCTGTAAGTGGTGGACTAGTTTTCAGTGATGAAGAAGGAAAATACATGAGCTGGGGAAGACCATACCTTCGCTCTTGATTGCCCTGAGGATCTGTATTCACCAATACTGTCGATACATCACACAGAAACTGCAGCATAAAGTAAACACACATAAAGTAAAACTTTTAAAAGATTTTGACTTATTTGATTGATGTGAAGAGTGGGGAAGATGGGGAAGGTGAGAGCACAAAGAGGGCAATCATCTATCAGCACCTGGCATCTGCAAACCAAGAAGATTTGACACCAAGAAGAGGAAAGGTGGAGAATCAAATGGCAAGGCCCTCCCCAAGGGAACAGGTAAAATGAGCAGAGAGCAGGTTATTTGCAGGCAGGAGAAGGAAGCTGTGGGAAAGACAAGAAATCACTCAGTGGACAAGACAGAAACAACACTCAGCCAAGCAGGGGAGTGTATGTTCTCAAGACTCCAAAATGTTCTTGGCAGGCTTGGAACAAGCCACCTGTTTCCTTTTTTTCTTTCTCTCTCTCTCTCTCTTTTT
>VZTL01021745.1:12040-23184 GCA_013400535.1 Scopus umbretta
TTTTTTTTTTTTTTTTTTTTTTATAGTTGCCTTCCTATCTAACATTGATGGGTTTTGTCAGCATAGGGACTTACCCATACTGGTTATTTTCAATACACAACTTGCAGAACACATGATTCCTGGGCAGTTCCTTGCAGAAACAGCTACACTTATATATATATATTTTTATTCTAGCCTAGTTTGTTTTTAAAATGGTCAACTTGCTAACCTAGGAATAGACATAGGGGGAACCTGGAACTTGCTTTTCAAAGTGCTGTTTACCTATCACAGAGGCTAACTGGACTTTTAAGATTGTCTCAGGTCAGGGGCAGTCAGAACATGGTGCAGAGCTAAATACAGGCAGATCTTTCATATGCCATTAGATAACTAGAAACGCAATCATAATTTTGTTCCTTGACTCCTTGTAGCAATGTTCAATGAAGCATGATGTAGAAATTCATGGAAGTTTTTAGAAGATTCAATCTCAGATGTGAGAATTGCAAAGGAGAGTAAACTCAAAAATTACAAGAAAACCCAAACTAAGAAAAAATATTACTTGATCTTGACCACAACCTCCTTTGGCTTCCTCCATAGACTTATTTCATATGCATATTTTTCCAGACCAGTTCACAAGGGGATAATGGGTTTCCACTTCTCATGCTTTCCATTTAATAAACATGTATGGGGTCCCTGAAAAACCTTCCAAGCAGAAAGACAAATTTATAGAAAAACAATTAGCTTGAGATTGTGCCTCATGTCAGGAAAAGGCAGAATTGCTATATAAACAGTGAGGTGACTTTGACCACCAGGAGCCCCTGAGTTTATACCAGTTTTACCTTCTTTGTGGTTTTAGGACATTTCCCTGAATCCTTTAATTTTCTCTGTCTTCAACAGTAGAGTATAAACTGTTGTGAGAACTTGGGAACTCCAGCCTGTGAAGTGTCCAATTTACCTTCTGTTATGGCTGGCCCAGAGCACAGGCTCTCGACAAGAAAACGTTCATTGCCTTGCTAATGAAACATGGCAGAACAAGAGAGAAAAACGTGGAGGGGCCAGGCCCCACAATCCCCGTGCTGTGGGAGGCTGGAAACCAGCTGCCTTGGGTGACACAGCCCCCCAGTACTGCCCGAATGTCCCCAGGAGCCCCAGCAGCCCCAGGGGCAGCTCAAGAAGTGGTAGATGGTCATGGTTTGCTCAGCGGTGCTGCAAGGACCGAGCAGGGTAGTGTCAAACTGGGGTGGGGGTCTGTCCCCTCCTGCCCTGGGGACGGCTGCCCCCGGACTGCTTCCCACGTGTAGCTCAGCCACAGTCCCAACCTCCTCTGCACACAGACCCTGGAGGAGTGAAATGGCCAGAAACCGACCTGCCTGCCGGCCAGTCGGCTGCTTGCTGTGCATGTTTTAATTTGAAGGGAGATACGTACCCGTTTGTATCTGCCAGTACATCCAGTCCCTGTGAGTAGTTAAGAGCATGTTCAAGCTTGCTTTAAACAGTGCAATAAATTAGCACAGCTGTTTGATTCAAAACAATCTGTTTACTTGCCCACATGTGACTGTGTAAAGATTACAGGAAATTAAAACATCTAAAAGTAGAAAGAGTGTCAAGGAAGAAAATAATTTAAATGTGCCACGTGAACCAGCGCTGGCCATTTCCATCACCTCTGAAACACATAGGGCTGTTCCTACTTCCGTCTTGCCCCCCTCACTGCTCAGCTGCTCTCAAAGGGAGGGCTTGGCATTGGAATCAGCATATCTCCTTTCCCCTCTTTTGGTGAGAGGAGCAGAAACAGCCCTGGAGCCTGCCAGTCTGCGCCTGCCACGCTGTGCCTCCCTACCACCAAAGCCATCCTGTGTGAAGGCAAAGGGCTCATGTCACCCTGCAGATGTCTGCTGTGCTTTGGGCTCTCATGGGAAGGCTAGCTGAGGCCCAAACAATCCTGCGATCACATGACAGAGCCAAGCTCATCTTATTTTCCACTGCAGCTCTTCAAGAAACCAAGTCTTTATGAATTCTCAGCAAATCTGTACCCTTGCATCATTTTGTGTTGTAGGCAAAAGTGGTGCTAACATGTGCTGGCACATCTCCATTTAGAGGCACATGTCCTGGGAGACATTCGGGCACTTGGTGCCTCCAGGTTAGATTCAGTCTCTTTAATCCCAAGAGAAGCGCCGTGCCTCCAGGGCCCCAGCACAGGCTGTGGAGGGGCTCTGTTGGGGGATGAATCTTCCAGCACAAAGTAAGGAAGATGCAAGACACTCCTCATATAGCCTGGAAGCCAGGAGCTTGTCAGGGATGGGGCAAGATAGCATCTTGAGGAAGAATATGGCACCTCTGCTGAGGGAACTTCAAACAGTGCTGCTGTCCTTAGACAACAAGTGAATTTCTACCTTTAATTCTCAGGGCTATCTGGACTTCTTGGGCCTAGCTTAATTACTCCGGCTTTATCCAGATGATACCATTTATTCATGTAATAGAGTAGTCCCAGATTAGGAGGGTATAAAGGTAGTTTAAAGGCTGTTGTAGCTCCTGGGGTGTGAGCTTTGAGCTACATCTCCAATGGTAGGTTTCTCCTTCCATGTTTTACAAGCCAGGCAATGAGATGTGTGAAGTCTATTTTCTTACTGACTGTATCATTTTTCTGAGTGAAGTCCAATGCAAAAAATGATCAAAAAAGAAGATATCACATTTTTTGTGAAAACATTCACATTTTGTATCTAGGACTGGAAATTGAAAAAAAAAAAAACCCAAACAACAAAAACCCCCATCTTGTGGAAAGTATTTTGTAAACAGTATACTTGGATGTTGACCTGTTCCATAAATACTCAGCATATCTACCACCCTTCTGAAAAATAACAAAAGCCCCCATAGTACTTTTCTTTCTTTTTATTTTAACCACATCTGGTTCTTCCCTGTCTCATTAGCACTACAGTCCTGGTGTGCCCTATTGATCCTTACAAGGAGAAGCTTTCACCATTGTCACTGTAATAGTAGCAAAAACTAGGACATCCTCCTTGATCCACTGTTGGAGGGAGAGATAGACAAAGATGTTAAAAGGGTGATATTTTAGACATTGATTTCAGGGAGGTATGATCCACACTGGAATGATAGCGCGCTCTTTCCATCAGCTATAGAGGAAAATAAAACAAACTAAACTTGAACTTTGAAAATAAACAAACTAAAATGTAGGCCTTTGAACTAACAAAAATCTAGATGAGCAACATATTGTTGCTTAATTTTCCCTCTTTCCCCTTGACTAACATTGAACTACACTTGAATTTGCTTTCTAAATTGCCTTTTTTTACTTCATTTTGTCTTCACCATTTGCTCCTCAAACTGCATTCTTCTGTCCTTTGCCTTTATGGTTTATTTAACTGTTCAACTATTTTCAGGAGTTGCCTTAGTACCCCACCCTGCACATGCCAGTCATAATCTTGGATGCAAGGAAAATATTTTAGTGTTTTTAAACTGGTAGAATAATTGTGAAATTCAGCCTAGTGCTTCTGGTATTAAAATAACTAATTTTTTACTAAAAATCTAAGATACAGGTGATGCTATTGAGAGACCCATACACTTTACTTGTGTTGCATAAATATTCTAATAATACTGCTACAATATTACTGTGATGTGGACCATATAAGATGGAGACTACCTGATTTACAGATGAGTAAAATGCAGTATAAGGTACAAACGACCAAGCTGAGAAGTGATGTCATCACTCCTGTGAGACAACATTCTAATAATCTAGAAACAGCCCCAATACTGCATTATAATTATGTGCAACTTAAGCTTTTGCTTCCGTAGAAATATTCACATGCTTACAGTGAACAACCTGCAGAAGAGTGTTCAGGCTGAGGATCACAGAGGTGGGTGTGTGGACATCCTAATAATTAATGCAAGATAAAGACAATTTCAGCAAACAAGAGCAGTGGTTTTTTTAACCACAGGATACAAGTCGCTTAGATTGTACAGAGGACAAACTGAACTTCAGGTAATTTTCATTCAATTAAACTGTGCAAGGAGAATAGGAAAGCCATGTAAATACATGACACAATTACACTAAACCAGGAAAAGCACAGGAGCAGCACACACTGTGCTTTGAGTATCAGACCCTGCCCAAAGGAAAACACAGGTCAGTCCTCATTAACACTTAAGAAAAAAAACAGGGTCAGTGGCAATCAGAGTAAGGGATAGAGGTGGATAAGGATGACCTTTTCTCCTCTTAGCAGTCCTCCCCCACTGACATCTGAAAGAGATGAACCTACACGGCAGGAGGGAGCAGCAGCGGCAAAGCCTCGGCAGTGGTATCAGGGGACAACTTCGGCAGCTGACCCAATTTGCATTGAAAGCAAAAGCATCTGAGTTCCTTCGTGCAGACACGGCACTGCCAGGAACAGCAGCACATGGCTCAGTATGAATTCCTCTTCTCTGTTTTTGCACGTCTAAGGCAGATGATGTTAGCCCTTACCTGTACATCCAAGCAGATCACACAACTCATGAGGAAAGGGACAAAGGTGCTAATGCAGGACAGCACAGTGAGAAAACACTTCATGCACAAATTGTCCTTCAATGTTAAAACTACATTATTCTAGTTCTGAGATAATATCAGAAAAAGACAAGAAAAGATCAACATTTCTTAAGATAACAGTATTTTAAGTGAACTTCACTTTGGAGTCCTGAAGTATTCTACAAAATACTGATGAATTCTAGTCTTGCATTGTAGTTCTGTCAAGTCAGTACTTCTGAAAGAACAAAGGTAGAGGGACTTCGGGAGTGCTTTTTTTTTGCCATTCTCAGGGCTGCCTGTGAGATTTTGGGTGGATCTTGAAATTTTTTGCTATAAACTTAAACACAGTCAGTCACTGAATTCTGGCACTTGAAACTTATTTTTAATACAGCAGGTAACTAAATCAACAAAGGCATATGGAGGACTATTTTTGTTGAAAAGAACATTTTAGAATGGATGTAATTTGCATGTGGTTCCATGTAAATGAAGGTGAATTTTGTTTCAGAAAGGGAATTTTCTGAAGATAAAATATGTTGTTACTTATGTTTCCATAGGAGGTAATGCCTGCCCCAGACTCTTTAAAACCCAGCTAGAAGACAAGGGTCTGATGGAAATATACAAATCACTTGGGGAAAAAAATGAAGAAACTATAACTTAATGCTGGTCAGCTTATCAGGCAGATGCTGGTCAGCACGTCAGACAGTGACCTGAGCACACTTTTCACCCGAATACTGAGTCCCTAACTCTTGTGAACTGTGCACTTAACTTGACTTGGGACTCTGCACATAAAGAAGTATGGAAGTCTGTTTGGAAGCACATGATGCTTTTTTTTCTCATTTAAAAGAATTAGAGAGTCTGCCTTGCCATCAAAGAATCCAAACACTGCAGCAATCATCCCCTGAAAGCTTCAGATGCTAATCTTGTTTTCATTAACAGTATGTCAGTGATATGGGGATTCAACCAAAATTACTGTGATGATTTCATGTTAATGGGTATTTAAGTGAAAGGTAAGACATTAATCAAAGATTAGAGAAATGTATGCTAAATTATTGTGATATATGTGTAACTGAAAAGAAGTGTTGAAAGGGAAAGAGATTTCTTCCTTGGAAGAACAAAAATTAAAACCTGGAACAAGACAGATTCAAGGTAAAATATGTCTGAAGATGCTCTGAATGACTGCTTTCATTTTCTTTCTCTTTTTTTTTCTTCTCCCTGTGGGAAGTAAGCAATTTGTCTGGAACAAGTATTTGGAATCAGTAATTTGATGCTATAAATGGAGGATCTAAATGCAAGTTAGTCAGTCAGGGTAGTCTTGGTAGCTGCTAGGGCAAGACTTATCTTCTGGGTTAGAAGAACTAGTTATAAGTCCTCTTTAATAAGGCCCCAAACTTGCAAATGTAGCTGTGATAGACAGTAACACTGAAACCTGACTTAAAGTTCAGTTCATATATAAGATTTTTTTAGGAGCCATGTATAAAAAAGTCAGATGATGTAACACAAAAGTGTAATTTTGGACATATTCTGTAGTGCCTTTGGCTGTTTCTGTACCGGGAGAGATCTGACTTAAATTATTCCTCTGTGGATTCAAGTCCTTTTGCTGGAAGGGAGATGAGTGGCAGCCATGGCCCTGTGTCCCACTGATCCCTGAGGAGCAGTGTAGGCTACTGAGGGCTGTAAAAAAAACCCCAAAGCAAAACAGAACAGCTTGAAACTTGTTTTCTCCCGTGTAAGACCAAAATCGTCTTTGGGTCACAGAGCTGTAAAAATAGTTTCAACCTACTTCTGCCTTTCTTAGCTCTCTGGTCTTATGACACAGCCTATTTGGGCCCAGAATCAAGTCACTCTGGAAGGGAAAAGCTGTCGCCTGAAAGCTCCCTGTAGGCCTGAGATACCCTGGGCCTCAAGCAGAGGAACAAACTGGTTGGACATGAAGCGAAAGCCCTTTTTTTGCAGCCAGCCTGCACCCCCCTGCACCAGTGCTTAGAGCCACCTCACTTTTCCAAACAGATGTTTTCCACGAAAACCCACAACCCACCTCTAGTTTTTTTCAGGTCTCCTTCCCAACAAACTTGTTATCTGAGTAGAAACCCTGTGGAAACCACTAAGGCACCTGTGCATCTGTGTGTGGTGACCAGCTGACTCTGAAGCGTTCTTAGCAAGTCCATGGCAGGTGGAAAATTGAGGTCTTTACCTTTGGGAAATATCTTTAAAAAAAACAAGATTCAGTGTCACTGCTGAGAACATGGGGTATTTTTCAATGCTTTCTAAATGCTATTGCTAAATTCATGAATCCACTTCTGGCAAATTAATGCTTGCTATTTTGTTTACCAGGCTTGAAAGGACTGAGAGCCTGCAGTGACACACTGGATTATGTCAATCTCATTAGCATTTCATTAGTCCTCTACTTCTTCTCATTAAAATCTCAACCTCATGTAATTTCTCTGCCTCTCTCTGCAGATAAGTAAGAAGGCTCAGATGCAGAGAGTAAATGGAGTCAGACTTTTTCCCTGTTTCCAAGGTACGCTTGCTACAGGCACTTGCTGAGCCCTGTCAAGCTGATATTTTTAATAATACACCATGTTCTTATTAGTCCTCATGCCTGTGAATCACATTGAGCTGAAAGAAATTTCCAGCAGTTGTAGGCTCCATGCACAGCTTGGTATAACTTCCCTAGCAACAGGGATCTAATGTGACATGGCTTTGTGCAAAATGTAAGCCTCAAAAATCTTTCCTGACCTTTTGAAACTTTTGTGTCTCTTGGGGTGACAACTATAGGGCTGTGCTGGCTCTTGAGGGTCCCATCCTGTTCATGCATGTCAAGGGGAGGTTTGCCCTCTGATTCCACTGGCAGGGAGGTCAGGCACTGCCTACCAGATGACAACAGTTGTTCTGGTTTCTAGAAGAATACAAGAATGCCCCGTTCTCCCAATGTCCTCCACATCCCACAAGCAAGATATTAAAATGTGAAACATCAGACTATTCAGAGAAAGAGAGTATAATTCATCCGCTGGCTATTGTAAAGTGAGCAATAACTACATTCCCCCTTAAAAAAAAGATGCTTCAATAAAGAGAAGAATAACTTTTCCCCAGAAAGAGAACAGGCACCATGAGGAAAGCAGTATTCTTGTCTTCTGTATGATGCTGTCTGAATATCTGGAAGTTCCAGGCAAAATTTATAAAAGCAAGAATATTTTAGATTCCTTTTGTAGCAATGCACAAGGTCTGGTAAGACTGGATTTGTGTGGAAAAATTAGAAGGACTTTACTGGGCCTGGTTAGAATAGAGTTAATTTTCTTCATAGCAGCTCATATGGTGCTGTGCTTTAGATTTTTGACCAAAACAGTACTGTTAACACATTAACGTTCTGGCTTTTGCTGAACAGTGTTTGCACAGCTCAGGGCCCCCTCTGTTTCTCACTCTGCCCCCGAGTGAATAGATTGGGGGGGCACAATATACTTGGAGGGGATACAACCAGGCAGATGACCCAAACCAACCAAAGAGATTAAGTAACCAAAGAGATATTCCATACCATATAATGTCATGCTCAGCAATAAAAGGGAAAGGAGGTTTTAGGGGTGTTAGTCATCTTTTGCTTGGGAACTGGATGAACATCGGTTTACCCATGGGAGGTGGTGAGTGATTGCCTCTGCATCACTTGTTTTGTTTTCTTCCCTCTTCTTCCACTTATCCTTCACTTATTAAACTCCTGTTTGTTTGTTTGTTTTATCCTGACCCCCAAGTTTTCTTGCTTTCATTCTTCTTTTCCTTTTCCCCCATCGCACTGAGGGAGGGAGAAGTGAGCAAGTAGCTGTGTGGTGCTTAGCTGCCCACCAGGGTTAACCCACAACAAGGACTTAAAAACACTTAGCAGATTTTCTTCTTTTGGTAAACATTTCTTATGGCTTATGAGCCTGCCTGCCATCTTTGCTGATTTTTTCTGTAAGAAAGCATACTAGGTTATTTTCTAAGCCTTGTAATAAATTGCAGTCTGGTTGGTACTGAACAGTAGGTTTCATGGAGGAAGATGGCTTCAGGCTTGTTCTTTGGATAAGAATCTATAGAACATCTAGCATATTCCATACCAGGAATAATTTGTGGAGTTAGAAGAACATAATTTTGTGTTAAACCTCTCAGAGGTATATGCTTTATAGCCTTTAAGGAGACAGTTACAAATGACCAGTGAATACTTGATTACAGGCTATTTTTCTTACCTCTTATTTTGACGACCATATGCTTGGAACCTCCATCCCCATTTGGGTCATTCAAATGTGAACTCTCTGGAACAGAAACTGTTCATATCTAGTGAGGACAAATTTTGGTACAAAAAGATACTGATCTTTAACAGGGCTTTATGCTTCCACAATAAAGCTCCCATGGTTATGACTGGAAATAAGAATAAAAAAGTAGTTATTTACATTACTCAGTAGGGAGTCATATCATAATGTCTACACATTTAAAAGACAGGAAATCGCAAGAAAACAATGACTTAACCACACGATTAAACATCTATCTGCACTTATGTTTGTTTTCTTTGGTCTGCTACAATTCAGTTGGAGATAGATGTGAAATATGGAAAGATCAGAATCAGTTCAAGCTGTTATCATTTAGAAAATGGTAAACATAATTTCTCTAAGTTTCTGGTGGTTGTTCCATCAATCTTTATAAGAAGGTCATTTTCCCCCAAGTGAGTAATATTTTAATTCACAGACTGCCACTGGTTTCATATTTCTGTATAAACAAAAGACTTTGTACTTAAAGGCAGAGATGAAAATACCCATATGACAGCGTCTGACAAAGGAGTGTGAAAAGCCATAAATGTTACAAAATTCTGTTGCTGATTGTGGTAATTGAAGGGTAGTTGGAATTTTTTATATAAATATTTTTACGTATGTATGTGTACATATATACATATAAAATATGAGCCCTTTGTAGACTCCTAATTATACAAAAGCATTCCTGTGACCTTGAATACAACAGTGTAGACACTGTTAAACTGATGTTCTTTGGAGCCAACCATACTGCCATTTCTTTTGTTAAAAAATAGTTTGTCAAATTAATGCCAGCTGATTTTTAATTCCATAACATTTACAACATTAATAGCCATTATGGCTCTATCTCTTTGTTGCATGAGACATTCAAATCCCTTCTCATACAAGATGGTAGTCCCTTACATGGAGTTCTCTCATCCGCTCCAATCAAACCACTTCACTGCCTAGTCCCAAACCTGCTGAAGTAATTGAAAAGAATTCTTTTAACTTCAGTGGGATTCAAAACAACCCTTGAGCAAGTAATCATCTGCAAAATGGTTCATCATCTGACTCACAAAATTTGTTTAGTATTCATCTTAATGGAGTATTTAATTAAAAAGCACTATTAAAGGGCAAAATAAAGAATATTTATTGCTAACTGGCTGGATTTCATCTAAAAAAAATGCAAAATCAAGATCAAGTTATCTGGTTGATAACTAGAGCTTAAAGATCATTCTCTTCCTTGATTTATGCCAAAAATGTAGTAGGCCTCATCAGACAGTCCAGAAATACTCATCGATATAAATCTTTTAATGTGGTATAATTTCCATGACAGTCTTCAACAATCTATTACGGTGCTTTGACTAAAGATCTTACATGCTAGAAAAAAAATGAAATATGATGTTTGAACACCTTCTATTTAGTTTTTCAAGGTTTATAAATTAAGTTTCCTGTCTACAGTGAGCTTAAGAGCTAACCCAGGGAGACCCCCTTGGTTTCAGCAGTGCAATAGAGACATAACTGACATACTCATACAAACTGGTCCAGGAACAGCCATCCCTATCAGTACATCTGAGCAGCCCTGCTATTGCCCACTCCAAAGAAAAATAGAAGCAAGCTAAATCAAGGTGGCCGTAGACAGAGTTGGCATTTGCCACCCCAGCAGTGTAGGTAGCTGAGCTGGTGACACCAGCTCTACTGCCTCTCCCCAGCTTGCTCTGTGTGGAGCACATCAGGCTGTAGGTCCTGGTGCCCTGTGTTCCTAAACACACCCCAGACCAGGAGGAGGCATATAGGGTCACCTTAGCCTTTCCCTTAGCCACAAATCTTTGATAAATCAAGCATTCAGTGTAGATATCCTTCTTGTTGGCTTAAAATGTGGGAAATTCTGGGTCAAATTAAATCCTGACCATTTTATTAACTTCAGCAGTCTTAATTAAGGCAGTGAGCAAGGTCTGAAAGGAGACAGCTCGTTGTCTGAGGTTTGTGAAGCCTGAAAACTGACAGGACTTATCTTGCTTATTCACTGGAGTTGCTTTACCTTGAAGTGGAAAGGCTTTAGTAGTGCTGAAATTTAAAAGTTTGCAGTGCATGCACACTCACATGGAGTCTTTTAAGACTGGACCCTGGATAGAAAGATGCAGCAACCCTGACAGTCTTCGTATCTAACTTCCAGACACCTAGTGCCCTGAATTTTTGGTATCAAGAGAGGGTCTCAATGAAAAGGGATTCAAAGGAACTATTCTGCAGGGATTAGCAGAGGAGGAAAGGGACCACCCTCTCAGTCTCAACATCAATGTGTTGGGAACTTCTAGCAGGGGAAGTGGTCCTGTGGAAATAGTTTATAATATGGGACTGAACCCTCTCAGGCTATGGCTTCTCAGGCCATGGCTGAGTACCACAGTGTTGTGGTT
>VZTL01021746.1:0-14753 GCA_013400535.1 Scopus umbretta
AAAAAAAAAAAAAGATTCTACCCAGAATGAACAAATGACTGCATCATGGCAACTTCATAATGATAAAGATGCATTTGCGTTGCAGTCTTTTCCAGTACGTCAGCTGCCTGAGATTCTTCTATTTATTTTTCCCTGATGAAGTTTAGGAACATTGCTGACAGGCCAATAGAACTCTCTCCATATTGTTACTAGTTATTGCTGGGACATTTGCATAATGCTGACAGACATAAATTACGCCAGAAGAAGTAACAAAACAGTATTGTTGATGTATCCAAGGATATGACCAAAATAAGGTTTGTAGGCAGACCTATGTTATTAGACCCACTAATCTAGCTGGGAAAAATCAATAAGCTTTCAAGTACGTAAGTCCTTCTCCAGGTCCAAAATAGAAGCAGCAGCCTTGAAAAAATAAAAACCAATTGAGAACAACTGCTCTAAAATTTAGTTAGATTTGTACCAATAAGACCACCCGAGAGAAAATAGATGGTATCTGTGATACTGAAGGATATTCTGAAGGGAAGAGGGCAGGCAGATAATTTATAGTTTGTGGAATAAGTAGGACATGTCAGTGGAAGAAAAGGTTAAAAGATGTGACAGAATCTCTCTTTTGCTGTGTTGATGACCTAAAGAAGTTCACATATAGGAGATTCAGGCTTTTCCACCTTTGCTCAAGGGTCACAGACAGTACTACACTAGCTGGGAAAAAATGGTCTTTACCATGTGGCTGGGTGCCCATCCCTGCATCAAGTCTGTTCCTTTCTGTCCCTATGATCCAGGCCCTTAGGACAGTGCCAATGCAAAGACATTTTCTGAAAGAGCCTGGAGATGAGACTATACTTCCACAACTAGAAATTTCTCCCACATCGAGAGATGGAAGCAGTGTATAGACAGACCTGGAAGATCACACTTTTCCCACCTTTTGAAAATAAAAACATTTTTCTGTGGTTTTATCAAGACAGTGGAACTCTGGGGTTAACAGAAACATTGTATTTCTTCTAGCTATCACAGACCCTATCTCCTGCATTTTGCATTGAGCTTAAGACATTAGTGGATCTAGAAACCGCTGAACCTGTAAAACTGTTGCAGAAGAAACCATTAAGGTTCATTTCAAATCAAAGGTTATCTCATCCTGCACCAAGCTGAGAACGTCCTGAATTCTCTCTCCCCCTCACAAAACACCCATAATTCAATAAATCCAAAATGGAAATGCCTTCTGCTCCCAGACAGATCACCTCTTACCACGGTACCTCACCTTTCTCTCCCTCACAGGTTGGCCCAGGTTTCCAAAAAGACTGGGAAAACATTTTGTCACCCTCAGCTCAACTTCTGGACCTGCAATCAGAGCCGCCTGCCCTCCTGCGCTGCTGGCTGCCAAAGCGCCCGTCCAGCGGTGCCTCCTGCAGCCCCTCGCCTGGGGGACGGACGGGGGATCCCCCCTTCCCCAGGGGCTGGGGCAGGGACCAAGCGCCATGGCTTCGGACTCCTCCTTGTCCCCCTCCAGCCTGAGCACAGCCTCCCTGCCGGGCCCAGGGGAAGCAGAGCACACGAACCACATCTGCTGGCACAATTCCTCTGTTCCTCAGGGAAACCTCCGTCAAGCGCTGCAATAATCACAGCAGCCAGATTCATAGGGATGCAGTCTCTAGAGATCCCAAATAGGCCAGTAGCTTGTCAGGGAAATGCCAGCACCTGGAAACACTGCGAAGACAGAGAGAGGAACATTCAGTACCAGTCCTGAAAGAAGTATGGGATACAAAAAACAGGACAGAAAGATAATTCAGAATACCTGCATAAATCAAGGTCACGTGCTGCCACTTCTGCACCAAATAGCACATAGGTGCCGCGCTCTCACATGCTGCTGCTCTTCCAGTCACACTCGGGTCCCTGTTACAGGCAGAAGAGATTGCTTCATCTCAATTTCTTTCCTTTTATTCCAGCTTTCAACTACATATTGTGCTTATTCACATTCGTGGTTTCCTTTACATGTGTTCTTATGCTTTCTTAGTTTTGTTTGTATGGGTGTTTTTTATTATTTCTATAACAACTGGTTATAGTTTAGTGATTTATGTAGCATCTATATCATTATATTTAGCTTATGATTTAGTGGCTGTCACAGCAACTGAAATGACTTTTTTTTTTCTTTTTTTTTTTTTTAAAGAAACCTTCCTGAAACAGCAGCTGATGGTGCTCCTTTAACTGAAGAATTCTCAGGGCAAAATGCAGCTCAAATGACACAGGCACACATCTGGATGACTTATTTAAACTTAAATAACACAATTCTCCCTTCAAGGACTAGAAAAGCAAATGGCCACTTGTTTATGCTCTGCCTATGCGCACACTCACCTTTATACATTCCTAAACTTGCGTAAGATAGATGAAATGCAAAAATCGGATATGGGCAAGAAGAATCAGCATGGATAAATCAAAGATATATTAATAGATCTACTAAAGAAATCCTAAAGAAACTGGTTCTCATGACCCTAAAGTCCAAATGGTTTCCACAGAGTCTTGGAGAGGTCTGCAAGGTGTAAGTGGATACGGACAACTGACTGAAGCGGAACGCATGGTGGTGCTGATGTTGCAAAGCAACCCTGAATTTTTAACATGAAAAGGCACACAGGAAAAGTATAGCCTTCTTCCTCAGAGAGGAAGAAAAAGGACAACTTCCCATATCAAGGGAAGGATCCACTAGGGACAACTTTCATAGTACAGAGGGGAAGCTAAAAGTACACAAGAGGAAAAGCACAAAAGGACTGCCTTCTGCAAACATAAATGAGAGAGTCACAGCAGAGCAACAACCCACCAGTTGAAGTCCTGCAACAGCAGGAAGGTCTGAACCATGCTGTAGATGACATTTAAGCTAGAAATTTGTTTCCATCATGAAATTCATGCTAACTGTTCACACAAGAAGTCACTTAAAATATCAGGAACCCAGAGATATTCCAGAATTCCTCAGGATTCTTCCTCTGCCCCATAAAATGGAAATGTTGGAAACCCAGATATTCCCCCATGAGGCAGGCATTGGAAGCAGAAATTCCTTCCAGTTTTGGAGAAGGTATTAAACCTATAATTATGGTACTGACCCACCTTTCACCAGCCATCTATCACTGCTGTGCTAACGTGCAGAACGTGCAGAAGTGTATCCTTCTTCAGATGCAAACAAGCAAACAAAAAAACGCCAAAAGCAGAAATCACCCAGCTCAGTAAAATAACATTAAATAGATCTGATAAAACACTGTAAAAAAAGAACTATTGACTAAAAATATCAAATAAATGTGCTCTATTTCCCAAATGCAGAGGTGGCTAGATAATTTGGTTAGTACAGGGCACATGCCTTTGACACAGGAACTCAAATAAAATAAACATAACATTTAAAAAAAGAACTGTCACAGCAGCTTCTGTAGTTAAGGATTACCCAGTGTTTGGAGTAAACCCGGTACTCTTGAGGGATCTTCTGCTTTGTTCTGTCAGCCCTGTGACCTTCCTGTCCCTTGGCTCAGAGACACAGATGACACTCAAGACAGACATCAAGATAACTGGAAATACTGCATGAATTCTGACAGCAGAGACTAATGGGGATGAAGTGGTAGAGTCTCAGCCCCAACACAGATAGAGCAATGAGAAGCAGATGAAAGAGACCTGAAGTTCACTCCTGCTGATCATCTTGGACAAAAACTTCCTAGCACCAATAATCAGAATTGACATTGGAAACAACCGCTGGCCTGCTGTTGACAAGGAGAGGGCCATAAAGTCTACCTGCCTTTTGTTAGCCTGCTTCTATCATAATATCACTGTAATAGCTAATAGCACTCATCATATCTATTATCACTCACATCAGCAGTCCCACTGAACAGCTCCAAAGAAGTGCCACAGTGCGCTCACAGGTGGTCAGTGCTCCAGATCTGTCTGCTCCTAATAGGACTGGTTGCTTGCTCTACTTAAATTACATGAAGAAATATTTCCTGGGGAAAAGCAGGCTTCAAAAGGACTTTATTTTGGGTGCATCATACTCATTTAAGGCTGGATCCTTTAAAAGATAAGTTAATATTTAGAATGGTTCGCTACTGCTGAAGCAGCCTTGTTTTTCTGCAGCACCCCAGTTATTGCTCTGTCAGCTGCTGTGTCTCTCTCAGTGGCATCAACAAGGCAAGCAGCACCAAGTATACTGCGAGCTGCCAGGACTTGGGCTGCTCCAGAGAAACTGTGCCATCAAGTTTCAATATACTTCTAGAAGAAAAGCCACTCCTGTGGTGACAGGCTTGCAGCTTCGAGAGCTGACATCTCTCACTCATACACAGAAGGTGGAAATAAAACACAAGATGGTGTCAAAAACACTTTCCAGCTCATACTGGGAAGCAAACTAATTATTTTTAACTTGAAAATCCACCATCATTTACATTTTCTCTACAGAATTAAGTTTAGATTCACCTTTACATTTGCTTGGAATTCAGCGTGCTTTCCGCAAAGCACAGCCACTGCAAATTTGCTCTCGTTTTGGGATTCTTCACTCATTTGTTTTCTTAAAAAAAAAAAAAAAAAAAGGAAGTAGAACAGCATAAAACCCACTGTGTCTTTACTTCATCCCTTGCTGTTTGCTTCTCTTACTCTCTTGCACGAGGGTTCCTGACCCATGTAAAAGTACATAATTAAATAAAAACTATATTAGCACACTGGTAGAACGCTCTTCTCTCCGACTGTGTAGACTGTCTAGAAAAAAGCAACTGCATAGAAAAAAAAAATGAACAAGCCAAAGTTAACACCTGGTCGATTCATCTCAAACCATTTTCAACTGATGGCTGTCTCGACCAGCACCAACCAGGAACATGAAAAAACACGGCTTCAAAAGGGCAAACCCTAAACTGGGAATGCAGGCTGGTAAGCCAGACAACAGGAGGAGGCAAGTCTTGGGACTCTGAGAAGAAACTGTGGTGAAAAATAAGCTGTGCCCTACCAGCTTTATCTTTCTTTTAGGGAAATTGTACTAAGCAAATTCAACTGACAGAAAATTCCTGTGTGCTTAAGGGATTAGTTACTTATTGCAGATATCAGTATCTGTCTGTCAGCTTCTGAAATGTCCCTAACGCAGATGTTTGGGCACTGATAGCAGAAAGCACTGACAGTAGACTCAATAAGCAGCTAACCTGCAGGATAAAATATGAAGCTACGTTTAAATGTGCATGCCTATATACTGCTTAGCTTGCATAGTCAGAAATGCACTCCACACCAAGATAAACAGGCTGATTTTCATAGTGATATCTCTGCTACTGTACCGGAGCTGGACATATAGCTCAAGAGGAAAGCAGTAAATTTAGAATAAGCATGAGACTTTAGGGTTTTGCTGTCAAACTCTGGCTATCACTTGACACTCCAAGTAACAAACAAGGTTTGTTTCTTCTCTTTCATAGTTACTGGGTACCTATTCCACTGTTAGGGTCATCTGCTTGCAAGAAGACTACTGGCAAATAGGATGAACATACTCCTGAGCACTCGCGTTGCTTTACACTTTTATGCGAGGGCCCAGTACTCCTTCAGTGCTTTCAAGGGAAAAGACCAAACGATGAAACTGCTTCCCAGCTTGTCCCCCGCTTGCACACAGATGATGGTGGTGATGCAGCAGAACTGGCTGGCAGCAGCAGGTTGTTTCCCTAACTAGAGGAAAGAGTCATAGCTTTTTCTATATGCTCCTCATGCACGCTCGAAAGTACTGCATTCACGTTACTAGCAGCTCCTGGCTATAGGTCTTCTCTTTGCAAGAAAATAAGCTAGCCTGTTCTAATAATCAGGTATGTTAAAGAAGATTAATTCCTAGGGGCACATAGCATTGTTACTGAACCAACTGCTTCAAAATATATGCCAGGTGTCTAAATTAGTTATGACACTGGCTTAAGATTTGGTATTAGGAAGAAATTAGGTTATTTAAATTTACCTTCTGAATTTTGAGCCATTTATTGCTCATGTTTTCAAGGTTTTGCTCACAACTAAGTTGTCCATTTCTGAAAGATTCTCACATCATCACATGACTACAGCAGCTAACTTTACTACAGATAAGGCATGCCAATGAAGCAGGGTGAGAATACTGACTGTGCTTTACAGAAACCATGGAAAGAAACAACAGAGACCCCAAAATTCGGCATTCTGTCTTTCTCCTCTTCCTGTGAATTTCTTTCACCTGTGGACTGCTGGTTTGGACCAAATACCTCTATTCTCTCACAAGTGATCCATCCTGCTTTAGCAGGAAGTCAAAGGAAAAAAACAGCCCATGACATCGCAGGTTAAAACAGGACTGCTCTGGCTCCTGGACGAATGACATAGGAACGATGATGGAACTGTGTATATTTAACCTAGACAAAAGAAGGATGGGGGCAGATCTGACTGAAGTCTTCCACTCTCTAAAAGGAGTTAGAGCAAAGACAGAGTCAAACTCTTCTCAGAGGGACACAGCAAAAGAACAAGGCAATGGCCACAAGTTGAAACAAGGTTAATTCTGATAACAGAAAAGTTTTCACAGTGAGAGTACTCAAGCACTGGAATAGTTGCCCCATCAGGTTGTGGCCCTCCAACTCAGGAGCAGCTGAGGAAACTGGGGTTGTTTAGCCTGGAGAAAAGGAGGCTGAGGGGACACCTTACCACTCTCTACAACTACCTGAAAGGAGGTTGTAGCAAGGTGGGTGTCTGTCTCTTCTCCCAGGTAACAAGCAATAGGACAAGAGGAAATGGCCTCAAGTTGTGCCAAGGAGGTTTAGATTGGATATTAGGGAAAATTTCTTCACCAAGAGCATTGTCAAGCACTGGAACAGGCTGCCCAGGGAGGTGGTGGAGTCACCATCCCTCGAGGTATTTAAAAGACATGTAGATGTGGTGCTTAGGGACGTGGTTTAGTGGTGGACTTGGCAGTGCAAGGTTAACGGCTGGACTTGATGATTGTAAAGGTCTTGTCCAACCTAAATGATTCTGTGATTCTATAATCCTCAGAGGTGTTCAAAACTTGACTGAACATCTACCTGAGCAAACTGCTTTGGCTCAGGAGTTAGCCCTACTTTCAGCAGAAGGCTGGATCAGATGACCTCCAGCAGTCCCTTCCAACCTGCGTTCTCCTTCTGTGACAGGCACAACGCAACCTGTCACACAGCTCACATGCACAGGATGAACAGCGACACAGTCAAGAGACAGACCTGGTGGCAAGCACTTTGCTAAGCAGCTTACATCAGAACCTNGAACTGTGTATATTTAACCTAGACAAAAGAAGGATGGGGGCAGATCTGACTGAAGTCTTCCACTCTCTAAAAGGAGTTAGAGCAAAGACAGAGTCAAACTCTTCTCAGAGGGACACAGCAAAAGAACAAGGCAATGGCCACAAGTTGAAACAAGGTTAATTCTGATAACAGAAAAGTTTTCACAGTGAGAGTACTCAAGCACTGGAATAGTTGCCCCATCAGGTTGTGGCCCTCCAACTCAGGAGCAGCTGAGGAAACTGGGGTTGTTTAGCCTGGAGAAAAGGAGGCTGAGGGGACACCTTACCACTCTCTACAACTACCTGAAAGGAGGTTGTAGCAAGGTGGGTGTCTGTCTCTTCTCCCAGGTAACAAGCAATAGGACAAGAGGAAATGGCCTCAAGTTGTGCCAAGGAGGTTTAGATTGGATATTAGGGAAAATTTCTTCACCAAGAGCATTGTCAAGCACTGGAACAGGCTGCCCAGGGAGGTGGTGGAGTCACCATCCCTCGAGGTATTTAAAAGACATGTAGATGTGGTGCTTAGGGACGTGGTTTAGTGGTGGACTTGGCAGTGCAAGGTTAACGGCTGGACTTGATGATTGTAAAGGTCTTGTCCAACCTAAATGATTCTGTGATTCTATAATCCTCAGAGGTGTTCAAAACTTGACTGAACATCTACCTGAGCAAACTGCTTTGGCTCAGGAGTTAGCCCTACTTTCAGCAGAAGGCTGGATCAGATGACCTCCAGCAGTCCCTTCCAACCTGCGTTCTCCTTCTGTGACAGGCACAACGCAACCTGTCACACAGCTCACATGCACAGGATGAACAGCGACACAGTCAAGAGACAGACCTGGTGGCAAGCACTTTGCTAAGCAGCTTACATCAGAACCTTGGTGCTCGAACTTCCTTTGTGATGCACAGCTTTTCTCCCCACCCTTCCACTCCCACAGTACAAGGTCTTGCTCAGACCATCCTCTACTGTTTTTCTACATACTTGTAAACACTTCAGATTTCTACTTCTTAGCATATGATGCCTGATTACTTCAGGATTTCTTGGAACTCTCCCAGGGAATCACCTGGGAGGGCATTCAGTGGATGGTATCCATTTTCCCTTCAAACCAAAACCAGGTGGTGACTGTTTCATCTGAACCTGATAAAGAGGAAATCTTTGGGATGCAATGGTAACAAGAACCTGCAGCAGACATAACATAAGACCAATAAAAATGGCAATTAATCTGAAAACTATTTACTTTCCCCACTGCTTACACTGTTAGTCCACAGGCATTAACGTGCCCTGTTAATCACGGTTATTGTCTTATATTTACTGCTGAAGTTTGTTGGGTTTATTTCAGACTGGAAGAACAGATGTGACAGTGGATCAGGTGCCAGCACACTGCACTGATATACTTACCATGAGAACAGAGTGTGATAAAAACTGTCTCTGAGAGGCTGCCTTCCAAGCAGTTATCCACCTTTCCAGAGAGACACACAAATACCTTATACATAACAGCACAAGTAAGTTCAGATTTGCCTGCAGGAAGCATTAGAAGACTTTGCTGCCTGGATCTATAATTCTGCCTTTGTCTCTTCCAGACTTAACTAAAACCAGCGTAGTTCCAGGACACCCCTGAATCCTGGTCTTGAATGGAAGGACTGGGCTTTGGGTCAAGCCTTTAATATGCTACTGTTCAAAATATCATTATATTGCTATTTTCAGCCTCCAGTTATTTAATACATCAGATGCAAACTCTCCTCATCCTAATCTTCTATCAGGTTAATTCAAAATGAATTTTAAGTGTACCAAAAGGTGATTCTTACAATGAAGACAAGCTCTTCAGAAAATCCTAAGAACTAGCTTCTGAACCTATAATATGAGTCTCTCTCACTATTTTGCAAAGCTGACCTCTGAAATACACTTTCCCTTTTAAGTCAGTGTCCTGGTGTGACTTTAGCTCTTTGTTGCTTTCCCCCTCACCTGTCTATAAACATTAAAGGGATAAATATCACCAAGTCTATCTTTTGTCTGGCAAGCACTATTCACACAATGATTCAAAAGAGATTCAAAAGACATGGGCATCAAGTGAATTAACAAGTAGACATGGTATTGTACACTCCAATGTTATTTTCACCCACTCCATGGTAGAGCCAGTGGGAATTATAAAGAACGGCTTAAAAAGCGAGGCTGGACAACCAGCCGCTCCATCCAGAACAATGGTTTCATGCTTGTCTGTAGCTGCTTTGCTTGAAAAGCATCTCTCTCCTAGGTAGTTTACTAACAGCAATTTAACTTTCCAGGCTGAATTCAAGAACTTTATGTCATATTGATTTTAGTCAGAAAGTTTCTCAGCAAATACATTCAGCATTCGTCTTTCCAAGAGTGAGAGAGAACAAACCATTATTTCTTCAGTAGTCATTTGTAATGCTTGTCAGATTTATTAAAACTGAACATGTGCTATGTCTGTGCTTTTGAAGGAGCTAATTTCTGACCTAGTGGTGGGTTGCTCTAGCCACTGTACTTAAATGGCCTATTTTCCTGTCCTAATTTCCCTTTCTCCATCTACAATGCTCCACTTCACTAAAAAAGAAATAAAAATCCCAAACAGTTTTGTACATGTTTTCTCCTCTGCAGAGGAGATCCAAACAACACAGGCAAGTTTATTCTGTAAGCCAGAATCGTCTCTCCCTCGTCATGATCATCAACATGAAACACCACCACAACACATTGTGTGTCTACCCATAAAGACAGCAAAGATCCATGTAACAGCTACACCTACCTCTGCTGCTCCTCACTGCCTGGTGCCAGAAAGGACTTCTTTAAGGTTGGAGGTGGAACGACACGAGCGCAATAGCACTGCCGGGGAACTGATTTTGTTCCAGGAAGCGGACAGAAACTCGTGACTGCATGCAAACACTGTGGCACAGAGAATTAATTACAAAACAATTCCGTGAATAACTGGGGTATGTCCACAGGACAGCTGCACTGAATTTAGCTCTTAAAAATAAAAATCTCAATTGTTACTGCAGGTAACATGTTAAGTGTATGTTTTATTGAATCCATATATTCTACCTGCTGTGTTACTGTTAACTAAGGTGACTAATTGACATGACTGAATAACTGAGGCGGTTCAGGTGACCGAGATGACCCAGATTTCCCTTTCCAGTGACACAAGAAATGACTAGACATTGGAACCCCTCCTTTCCATGGAGAGACACAGTTGATCACAAACAGCATTTTACTTCACAGACTTTGTTGACCCTAACACAGATCCTACAGCCATCATCAAACTTCAGACACACTTATGGGTCCAATCACAGGCACACGCTTTAATGGACAACTGCCAGGGTAGGATAAGCCCTTTATTTACTCCAAGTTAAGCTAGCTGAAACCCTGTCCCTTTGTGCACATTCACTATGCACTTCAACGCTAAGGTTTAAAAATGTCAACTGTATACAATAAATACTTTGAAAACTATTTAGACAGCAGATGCTTGGCTTGTTTTTTAGGGTTGATGCAGTAAGCTTTAAAAACAATCCTACGGGACCTTTTTGCATATAGAAAAGGAAAATAAGAAATTCCCTAGATGCTGCATCATCATAGAAACAAGTATGAAACTACTGATTTTAACACTTCATTTGCAGTTTTCCTATAGTGTCTTAGAGGAAGCAAAAATACTGATGTTAGACTATAAAAAAAAAAAACAAAAAACAAACAGAAATACCAAGACAAATGTAGCCAGAGAAGAAAATTGTGCAAGGTGCATTACAAGTTTCTTCAAAATTCTAATGGAATTAGCACTAGTTTTAACACACCTAATTGTCTTGTAATGGAGTTCATATAATTTAGACTCGTTACATTTATCTTCCCTACTATCACAAGTATTTTGCTTACACATTTGGGAAGAGAAAGTCAAATTAAAGTCTAACTTTAATAATTACAAGTACAGAGATTGCATGTGGCATTCCTACTCCTGGAAACACCTGGGGTTTTTTAACTCTGTTTTTCTCCCCCCCCCCAGTTTTGATGTGCATGAGAGACTTTATACAAACAACAGGGGAAGAAAAATGACTTTACAAGACAAAGAGTGAAATGAACTACTCAAAGTGCTGTCAATGGCTCATTGTAAACCCGGGAAAAAATAAAGCGATAAAAATCAATTTCTGCAAACAATGTTTCACTTAAAATGTTTCAGACACTCCATAGTAGTAGAGAGTAAGAAAAAAGGTCACACTGTCTCTAATTTTAAGACAATAGTATATACGTTACGAGAACTTTGTATGTACTTGAGCCTTCACATGTCAAATTTGTGCCTCCGAAGCGACACAGACCTTTAGATTTTGGGCACATAACAAATAACATAAATCAGCAGCAATAACATGGGATCACAGCCTACAGAAACAGAAGAGACATGCTTACAAGCTGAGTTTGCATTCAGAGTGTTCCAGCAGAAGGCCCCATGCAGAAAACCTCCTGGAAACACCACCAGCTGATGTGAGCTTTACATGGAAATGAAGAGTAAACTACCC
Source organism: Scopus umbretta (assembly GCA_013400535.1). Lineage (NCBI taxonomy): Eukaryota > Metazoa > Chordata > Aves > Pelecaniformes > Scopidae > Scopus > Scopus umbretta. The sequence continues at coordinate 11,738 of VZTL01021746.1, forward strand.
AAGTGGCTCCATTTGAAGCTCTTCTGACAAGTAAGAAGCATGCCGGCATCAAGCCCCAGTAACTCTTTGTTTTCACTCCTCTCCCTCCTTGCAGGAGCGTTTTCTTGCGTACTTTTGTACTGCCTGTAAGTGCACGTCAGCAGCATTACAAGTGCCCAGTGTACTCTCCCCTGTCGTAGTTTCCCATGAAAGAACGACTAATTCACACTGTTCATAGCTCCTCCTGTTGCCAGCAGTGCCATTGAAAGACACCAAAGAAGGGCAGGAGAACAAAGACTGTGCAAGGAAGCGGAGAATAAGCACCAGAAAAAAGTGAGGGAAGAAAAGGAACAGGCATGCTTTTGGATATGTCTGGCAGCTCTGGAGTCACGTACAGATGGGAGTGCAGAATTTATCCCCTATAGAGACAAAGGGTGAGGAGACAAATACTTAGGATCCTCATTTGGACCAGCTATTTAAATAATCTTTAAAAAAAAATAAAAATAAAAATCAGATGAACACTATCTATGCTTTCCCTACAGAGAAGGAAAGATTTCCCTCTAACTGCAAGAGAGCCTTTCTATAACTATTTGTAATGATCCATTCAAAAGAATTAAGCCAATTTCGTTCTAGCCAGAATACAATCTTAAGTGCTGCGCAGCCCAATGGGGGACAGGAGCACAAACATACTCCTGACCACTACCAGAAATTACAGCAGCCAGCACAGCCAAATGCTGTAACAGCAAAAGTATTATTCTAAATCTAAACCGTATTATTCCAAGTTTGTACTATAACTTGTGAACAGAACTGCAGGGGGAAAAGAAGAAGAAAAAAAAAAAAAAAAAAAAAGAACCACCAGACCCCAGCTACATTCATTTGTCACATTTCTATTTACTTAATTGAAGCTTCTGATTATTTATACCAGCTGAACTGTGCTCCAGAGTTTATGGTCATAAGTGGGTACAAACCAAGTTGCTTTAGTCATGGTTAGATGCCTGCCTGAACTGAAGAAGTAAACCTGTAGTAGGTACTTCTCACCCACAAAGGACTGTAGGAGCTGGGTCTCTTAACAAGAAACACAGCATTAATAAAGAAAGGTGGAGGTACACCTTTTAATAATTAATAGTGAAAGAGATCTTCTGAGAAGAAGGGCAGTGGATGATAATATTGAATAATGCAGCACTCCAGCCAAAGGAACAATGGTACAGTAACTTTGTAAGTGAGCATTTGCAACAAAATCCAGCAAAAAACATTTGATATGCTGATGGCTTCTTGTGTTCAGGAAAGGGTATACATTTAAGATACTCTTTCTTATCAAGAGGGCATCGAACAATTTCTGAAACCAGTCTTCACAATAAAATCAAAAACAGCTGGTAAATTTGCACTGAAGCAAGTGACTTTATCCTGGGCTTATGCTCTGCCAGACTTATACCCAAAAGATTAGAAGTGTGGCCCAGTAAAGGCAGTAGCTCCAGTCAGTAAATCTGCATTCCCAATAGGTCAAACTAGCCACAACATCATCAGTTTAATTAGCAAGGGGAAAAAAAACACAACAGATTTTTCACTCATCCTGTCACTTCACAAAGCTCTGGCAGCAGGGATAGCCTGTGTCTGTCAAGTTTAGAAACAAACAGAAAGCTTTAGCAGCTGTTGAGCATTCAGATTTAATTTGTGGTCACAAATGTTGGAGAATTTTAATTTGTTGCCTGGCTAGCAGCTGAGAGGTAGATATACATCAGTAAAAGAGCAATGAGTCTTTGTTATTGCATGAGAAAAAAAATATGTATTATGTTTAATTGCAGAAGGCTGGCAAACTATCAAAGAGCATGGAAAAAAGATGTTAAAAAAAAAATAAATATCTGAGTGACAGACCAGGAAAGACAAAGCCTGCTGCTGTTCAGCCTCTCTGTGTCTCACTGCTGGCAAGGATTATTAGCCTGTTGTGTCTTCCCTTAGCAGACGGAGGCCAGCCAAATTACATAGAACAAAATGCTTTTGGAATTTCCTTCCTAAATTGTTTTGATGACAAGTTCCTATTAAGAATTGCTGTGAATTCATCAGAAAGTAGATGCAGCTTCCTCTGCTTACTGGGAACTGACCATCACAACTTCTTCTCTGGCACCTCACCCTGACGAAGTAAAACTACCACACTAGGTAGCCCTACGGACCTCCCAAGGGAGGAACATACGCCTCCTTGCCCCTTCGTGGAGGCCAGCGAAAAGATAAGAAAGTATCCCCGGACACTAATCCTGCAACAGAGTACGCACAGAAGTAGCTGGCAGTTACTGGGTTTGTTGTATTTATTATAAAATACCATAGAGCAGAGCCCAGCCCACGGCGACGGTAGAGGCAGGATTCGGGAGGGCACCAGTGAGCTGGGACACCGTTCAGGCCTATTAAAAACAGCACCAAAGCCTTGGTACTGACTAGTAGGAAATTACTGACAGAGATGGAGAATCTTGTTTGACTACCTGCAAGCGAAACTACTGAGCCCTCGCACTAAGGAAATACTTAGATGTAAGTATTTAGGGAGAGGCACGGCGGAAACATGACTGTTAATAAAAACCTTGAATAAAAAAAATTTAAAAAGAGAACTAAAAATACAGATTCATAGCTGGTAAAACTGTAACACTATTCCCAATATTTTAATGCCCTGGGAAAGTAAATCCCTGGATGTTTCCTTTTGATTACGCAGCGGGCTAGGCCATCGATTATAGACACCGTAGAAGGGACGAACCTCTCGTTCCCTGAACAACAAAATGGCGGAGGGGATGCCCGAGCTCCCCCGGCCACCCTGCGGTGCCCTCTCCCCACCTCACCTCGCAGCCGAGGCACGCAGCCAGGGGCCACCCGCGGGGCAGGCGGCGCTGCCAGCCCCGGTGCCCCGGGCCCGGGCGGCGGAGCGGCTGCCAGCAGGCCGGCCGCGTTACCACCCCCGCCCGGGGCGGGCGGAGGGGCCGAGGCGCGAACCCCGGCGGCCTTCGTAACAATAGAGGGGGGCAAAGGGGGGCGGGACCGGCACCCCAGCCCCCCGCCA
>VZTL01021746.1:15110-27060 GCA_013400535.1 Scopus umbretta
GTGCACTGGAGAGGCCCCCAGGCCCCTGGTCAGCAGGCTTCCCTGCTCCCCTCTGAGGGGGACCAGCCAGTTACAAAGTCTGGCTGCTTCGGAGCGGTGGGAACATGGATGAAAAAAAAAATAATAATGTTGTACTCTAAACTGAAATAACTGACTTGCTGGGGAGCTGCAGGCAGGTGCCTGCTTTTGTTGGGGCAAGTTGGAGGACCTCACAGAGAACAATGAAATCTCCAATTGTGATGTAGCTGTGGGTTGCTTTGTTTTGGTTGGTTCCGGTCCCCCCCCCCCCCCCCCGCCTCCACATNNCCCCCATTATCTAATTTTAAATGACACAGGAATAGCAAGAAACAGGACTTGTGTGTAATGGCTTCCTCTCACAGCGCTTCCGGAGCGGTAGTATGTCCTCTAATGTTTTGCGTTAACAACTGTGCTTAGTTTCAGCAGACTGAAATTGGGGTCAGCCAGTGCTTGTGAGCAGTTGTATCAGTGTTTTTGTGAAAGCACTGCCTGATCTCAACTGAAGGCGAGACGGGAGAACAAACAGGTCTAACGCTGTTCATCAGAACAAACAGTTCTCATAGCTGGCGGTTACTGGACCTGATGGTAATCACCAGAATGGAGCATGAATGGATGTAGAAGTTCCTGTGCTGAAGCACGAGTTGTTTGTTATATTATTTGGTGTATGAGGTGACCCTTGTTCCCTCAGAAAAGAGCAGAACAAAAACCTTAATATAGGAGAGGCTGTGCTATTGTGCGTGCTTCCTTGGAGGAGCTTGCGGAGTGGAGTACGGCCTTGAAAAAGTCTCTAGAGCATGCTTGAAGAGCCCAGCCTACATGCTGTGAAATTCACCTGGGATCCCTGTGGTGCTGTGGGTTGCTCATGCTACCCCCAGACAGAATAGAGGGGAGCAGGTAGGCATTGCCTCATGTGGCGTCTGTAGTTGGAGGTAAGTTTAGTGTATGTAGACTGTCATAAGTTAGAATCACAGAATAGCTCAGGTTGGAAGGGACCTCAAAAGATCATCTTGGCCAACTTTTTGTGGGATTGCCTCATCCCAACAGATGGGTTATAGGTGAATTGTCCCATCCCAATGTCTCTTTTCAGTAAACCAGAGGTTAATCCAGGACTTCTTTTTGTCACTGTTATTATCATTTCTTGAGTGACAGAAGAGAGAGAAATCTGGATCTTTCTAACATAATACATGCACAAACTTCATTTCAATGTTATGTGGACAGCAGGCGTTTTTTCTGAAGACACCATCACTTACTCCTACAGCCGTATGTTATTCAGGTGCAAGCAGTCTGGTAGGTCTTCTGGGCATATTTGGCCTCAGCAAGGGTGGGCTGATCTTTGGGACCTCTGTAGCTCTGTTTGTGATACCTGTACTATGCACCTATGACCTCAATCTTGCTCGGATGTCTCCTTGAGTAGAATTTACTTTGTGGGTGTCACCTGATATTCTTTCATCTGTCCTATGCAGAACGTATGTTTTTGCTGACGGGAAGGAGTAACTTCTTTGTATTATAGTAACTGGAATATCCAATTGTTATTGCTTGTGTTGCCTATTAATTATAGGCAAGTTACAAGACTAATGCTTTTAAATTCTGAGTTGCAGAAACAACATTTAAGGTGTTTAAATGGCCTGGTGGAGTTGATCTAGCAAAATGTGGGGGCTTCTCTGTTACTTGGTTAGATAAAAACCTGACAATACAATGCTTTGGTTGGAACAGCACAATGAATGATGGGCTTATTTTTTCCCAGCTGGAAAAAAATGCAGAAGACAACTGGGGCTAGAATCTCATCATCATTTTTTTTAAACAGTGTAAATTCAAAGTAATAATTGGTGGGAAGGGAGTAGTGGGGGTAAGAAGGGATATAAGGTCAAATAAGTAACACTTCTTGAATATTTTTCTAGCTAGCATTGATGTGTCTGTATCACATGCTTGGAATGAATTAACCCTCAGAACTGTATATTGGGGGTTGCAGTTTATATTCTGCTTTGCTTTAAAACACTTCTATAATAGGATATTGGAGCATATTGGAGTTTTGTTGTTTTTCGGTTTTTTTAATGCTCTCTTGGTTTTCTGTTTACTGTAGTCCACCAATAAAAATATATGTCCTGGCAGTAATAAATCAGTTACTGGTTTAAGGCAAGAAATCAGAAACCCACTAACCTAATTGCTCACTTAGCATTTTTTTCAGATGGTACTTTGCTGATGACTCTTGGTTCTGCTCTGGACTAAATTAATGTCCTTAGGCTCTGATTCTATTTTTAAATTTGTTTTATATGAGTAATTCTGGCATCTATGCTGAGTCTTGCTGACTTCAGTATGGTTCCTTATGGGTATTGGAAGAGTAGGGAAAAATAATTGAGACTATTTGTTGACTCTTTGTGTATATAATGACATGTATTGCTGGAATGAAGTCTTACATGGAAGAACTGCCTGCATACAAAGACCTTTAAAATACTAATTTGGTGTATCTGACCAATTTTGTCTTTATTTCTTCAATCATATCTACATTTCCCATCAAATGGCAAACCCACACAAACTGTTTAAAATGCCTGTCCACAAAGTTCAACAAAATTCAAGGATGTGTACGTAACTCAAGACTTAGAATCTTTCAGGTGTGAGAACCCTAGGTGCTGGCTCCGCCAATATTTGCTCACTTCAACCAGACAAGGATTTCCTTAGTCAGACAGTGTTCCTTCCAAGGAAGTCTTGAGTAATTGTGTTGAAGTGTGATCGGTTGATATCTTCTTTCAAATCAGATTCTCAGAAAGGAAAGGGAAATTCCTAAGTCCTAGCTAGTGATGAAAGATTGAAATGATAGCTGAGCCACAAGATTAAATATTTAAAAAAAAAACAAACAAACAAAACAAACAAACAAAATTGACAGTTCATTTGGATGGTGTGTGCCAGTTTTGTCACTAGAGCAGCTACTTTATTAGTGTTTGCAGCAGCAAACGTGAAGGGTTTGTTGTCAGTAAGTAAAGGTCTTGCCTTTGTTTTGGTCAGCAGGGTTTCAGTTTTTCTTACACCTAGAGTGGTCATTTGATTTAAAGTGAAGTATATGGTACCTTTACCATTAAAAGTATATATTTTTTAGTAGCACAGAGTTCATTCCACAAGAGTGTCCATGTTTCCACTTACGAGTAGAAAATACTTTTATCAAAATCATTTACTCTTATAAAACTTTGCTCTCTGAACTTGTTTTCTAGACAGCCTATTAAGTGTGCTGGTTTTTGTATCACTTTCCAAAGCATTGTGTCTGCAAGGGTTGGTTTGGTTGTTTTTTTTCTGTTGCTGCCTGTTGTTTTCTGGATGCAGTATTTATTGAAAGTGTAATTAGTGCATTTCTGCCCTCTTTATCAGAATTGCTCTTCCTGTATTATGGAAGTATACAAAGATGAGGACAGAAATTCTCGGATTTGGACAGCACGTGTTCGGCATGGTAGGGTTTTTAATAGTGGTTCTCTTAGTTGTAGCATTCCTGACGCAGAGGAGTGAGCATGTTGCATCTTCCGTGCAGATCTGCTAGCTCCATCTCCCTTCTTTTTGCATAGGGGAAACCTGGTATTAGAGGCAGGGTGAACATCTGGATTTTCCTAGAGAAGGGGAATGTTACTGTTTTCCATGTTTTCTGATAATTCCTGACTCTTGTAGTGGCTACGTGGAGTCAGGTACTAGCAAACAGGAATTAGAGAAATGCGGTTCCTTCCTCATGTGGCAATTTTGTTCACAGTGGTAAACGAACCTGTGATCTCTGCATTCAATTCCATTTCTGTTTGTGTAAATTTTGTTTGTTCAGAAGCAACCAGTAAGCTGTTGGCTGTGGCCGACGATCTCCAGTCAGCATTTAGGAGTGCAGCGTCAAGAGTTTGCCCCAGCACCAGCCTGTGCTGGGCTGGTCCAGCTCATCATCCTAACTGGATGTTCAGCAGATGGGACAGGTTGCCTTGCAGCCATTTCTGTCATTCTCAAGGTCATTTTGAAGGTGGCAGTATAAGCTGTGCTATCTAATCTTGACGTGTAAATAAAACAGTGGTGCAGAAGCTCCCAGGTATGTGGCAGGGAAGGTTAATGTTGGTCACGCCAGTTTACTCTCAGAGTTTCTTGTTTTCATTGGCTTTTTGGGAAGGTTTCAATGTTCACGCTTGAGAATGCAGAAGAGTGACTACAGCAAAAATATAGATACCTATTTTAAGACTTGTCAGTGCTTGGGAATGCCCTCAGCTATCCTGTGCATCAGTTTATTGCCAAAGTGACAGTGGTTTGTGGTAGCAAGTCAGAGTTGAGACATGTGCTGGGTCAGTAGACCAGGTGTGAGTGGGGTTTGGTTTTTTACTTGTCTTGCACAGAGTGCATAGTGGCATTTGGAGCTAGGAAGGCAGATGGTGTTTAGTGGAAGAACTGGAGAACAACAGGGCACAGAAGAAGGAGGCTATATGGAGCATGGTATGTTTTGACACCACTGATGTTTTCAGCCATCCTGGTAGTGCAGGTGGACACTTTAAAACCAGCACAATTATCGAGAAGCCCTTTGAATGCCCTGTAGTAGCCTTGTAGCTTAAATTATTACCTGTGTTCTTTCTACTGTTGTTTTTATGTTAAGGGAGATATATGTGTGGAAGAAGCAGCTGTGGGATCACCAAGCTTCCTGAAAACATTTCACAACTTCTTAAAAAACAATGAACAAACAAGCAAGCAAAAGTCAGCATTTCAGAAGATAGTTGTTCCTGCTACACAGCAGAAAGCTTGCATTTCCAAAGACCAGGGAGTATAAAACAAGGGTTAAACCTCACTGCCATTTTAACATGAAGGAAGCTTGTTTCATGGTCAAAACCAATTTGATCCCAATTATTGGCCAATAATATGAAGAGCTCTGAACTAGGCCATTAAACTGAAAGAACTACTGGGTTTAGTGGTAAGAGGCAGGAATAGTGCCTTTCACCTAAACTTACTGTTCCACATAGTAGGTCTCAAGGCTGTTCAGTAACCAGGCTACTGAGCACTCCTTATTTAAATAAGTTTTCTAAAGGTGCAAGATTTTGCTTTCTGTTAGAAATCCTTTGGAAGTACGCAGAGCTTTCGATACTGCTCAGCCTTTACTGGGCTCTCAGTGAAGCTGAAAAAGTACTCTGAGGAGATAAAGTTGCTTACAGCTGTGATGGAAATCAATTTCACTTAGTCCTAGCTTGCTAAAGATGCACCGTTATATATTGCCTGTTCTTTTAATGTGTTTTTAGATGAAATGCAAGGGACCAGAAGAATTGCTTTCCTAGATTCTCTATGGCTGTGCAGAAATGGTTGGCCAAGTTGAAGGGGAGGGTGGTAGAAAACTCTACCTTCAAAATATATACCATTTGAGGTTTAAACTGTGAAGCCCCCTTAAAAGAAGTGGAATATGAATTTATATGTGCAGAGAATGTTTAGGGAGGATGTGTTTCATCATGTGTGTGTAATCTCTCTGGTTTTAGTTCCTGTTCCGTATCCAGCCTGACAGCTATTCTGTAAATACTTACTTTGCTGATACCAGTGTAAATGCTATATAATCTCATTATTTGGGGAACGGTGAGGCTGTATTTCTTGAAATTTAAGTTCTGAAATGCAGTTTTTACTAACTCCTTTTTGGGCTGAGGCTAGAAGAAAACAGTGAGAACACTAACTTCTGCGTATGACTTCCTTTGTAGAAAGCAGTCCAAGCTAGTTGAAATGCTGAAAAGTTGCTCGTTAGTCAAAAGAGCAGATTTGCTTGTGTCTTACTGTTGAAGGAAGGAGGAACTGGTTTTGGCATTTGAATTGTTTCTCAGTGGCATTATCTAGAGAAATCATTCGTCAGTACTTTGGTTTCTTTTTGTAACGTAGACTATAAGCTTGTGGATAAGTACACAAGGGGCAAGTGTGAAGAGAAATACATTTTTCCAGTACAGGAATGAGGAAAATGAGCAGCTATGCACACAGGACAACTTGGATTTAAAGAATAAAGCAAATTAGGAGGTTGGGGTTTTTTTTGGTAGAAGTAGTAATTTATGCAGCAATAAGGGAAAAGAAAACCCCAACAAGTACTGTAAAAGCTAATGCTTTAATCATGTTAACAAAAAGCTAACTGAATAACAAGACAATCAAACTTGTGATGACTTCACCCCTGTGACAAAGAAATTCTTCTTTGTCTAGAAATTGTTATTTTTGAAACATCTCTGAAGTTCATATGTGTGTGTGTGTATACGTATAAAAAAAAATAATGGAAGCCACTTAAAGTGGAGTCTGATCCATTCCACTGATCTTGAACTTACAGTCGCTAAAATCTTTCCTACAGAGACGCTGACGTTGGAGTAACGTTTTGTCTATTGGCAAGATTTTATTTTTTTTTTTTAAACTCCGTAGAAAAAGTACTCTATCTCATAGTGAAAACTACTCATCTTCACTTAGGATTTGTGCTACCTATAGGTTTGTTCCGCTAAAGCATTTACTTAATTTCAAATTGATGTTCATATATTGGATTATGCTAAGACCATGTTTGATGGTTTGCTTTTTAAATAAGGTTGATAGACTTTGTGTTGATGGAGAAGATAGTATACAGTAAATGAGGATATTAAATTTCAAGTACTAGCTGTCACCCCCCCACACACACACGCACACACTTCCCATGGCTCTGTGTTGTTTTCCTGGTTTGTGGACAGTATGCGCTTGTAGCATCTTTCTGTGAGACAGATTGCTCCAGCTTGAGATTGTAATAAATTCTTTTGCTCTTAATACCTGTTGATTTTCTATGTAAACATGCCCTAGAGTGAATGGGACCTTTTAAGTCACTTCTGAGTACAAGACTTTTACTTGTGTTTTTGAAGCTGTGTAAGTACTTCTGAAGAATCATTCATTGCTCTTTTACTGAAAGACCTTCTTACTGCTTGTAAGAAGGTATTTTGTTGATACGGGGTTTAGGAGCTGGTGGTAGTCTCTGTTTAATGAACTAGACAGTACAGAGGAGTCCATGGTCAGTGCTAAATCTGTCCCTTATCTGACTGTTAAAACTTTGATTGTTTTGCTATGGAGAGTGGCAAAGCTTCTATGGTGGAAGAGCTGGCTGTGGTGTGTGGGAGCATTAGTTGGAAGGGACTTCTGGGACTCATCTGTCCAGGCTCTAGCTCAGAGCAGGATTACGAGTAACACTCATTTGCCAGCTGTGGCTTTGTCTACTGAGTCTTGAAAACCTCTGAGAACAAAGATCATCACCTCTCTGAATACGGCACCAAACCACCTTGCAGATGTTTTTTCTAATGTCCAGTCTGAACCTCTCAAGCCATTACTTGTGGTTGTTGCCTCTTGTTTTGTGGTGGGTCAATACTGAGAAGAGTTTGCCTCCATTGTTTTTGTAATGTGCCCTCAGCTTCAGTTGCTATTAGATTATCCCTTGGCTGCCTTTTTGTCAGCCTAAACAAACCCAGCTCCATCACCTGCTTCTCAAACATCATCCTCAAGGCTCCAGGCCACTTTGACTCTTTCCAGGTTCTCAAATTCCTTTTCGACCTAGGGGACTTGAACTAGGACACAGTATTTGAGCTGCAATCTCACCAGTGTTGAATTTCCTTTGATTGCACTCCTCTTGGCTTTCCCTGTTTGCAGTGAGAGCAGACTCTGGGCTCATATTCAACTTGGCAACCAGCGCGATCCCCAGGTCTACCTCAGTAAGGCTGTTGTTCAACTGGTCTCTGTTCCCAGGCTCCATTGAAGCACCCCAGGAGCAGAATTTTACACTTCATGATGTTCCTGTTGGCTTATTCCTCAAGTCTATCAAGGTCCATCTGAGTTGAAACTCTTTGGAGACTCAATCACTTTTCCTTGTTTAGTATCGCCCACAAATTTTTGGAGGATTCATTCTGTCTTATCACCCAGGTTGTTGGTGAAGATAACTGTATAATGTTGGCTCAAGTATCAGCCTTTGTGGTGCTTCTTACCCACTAGGAGCTGGTTGGTGAGCCATTGATAACTACCCTTTAAAGTCAGCAGTCCAGCCCATTGTCATTCAGTCTAACAGGCCGCTTCTCCAACCCATGCCGTTTCTCCAACCCATGCCTTTTCAGCTTACTAATGAGACTACTGTGGGAAACCAGATCAGTCCTAATGACTAAAAACTGGTCTGTGATTTCATGTATTTCTGGTAGATTTATCAAGCAACTATTTGAAGTGTTAGTAACCAAAGCTAGCTTTATATAAGCGATGCTTATAAAGGCTTATTGTTTCAGTAAAATAAAATACGACATTCAGAAGTTCCATTGAAAGTTCTTTTTTCCTTTATATAAACAGAAATATGTGACTTTTTAATAAAGCTTGTGCATTTAGAATGTACATATTACTAATTTAAAAGTAGTTAGGGTCACTAAGTAATTTTGTTTCAAGTAAGTTTTACTACAAAGTCTTAGCAGCTTCACTTTGAGAAATATTGCCTCTAAATCCTTTTGTTTCAAAACACCAGAATAAGCATTGTGGAGTAGTCATTTCTAGCAGCTAAGCAGTGGCTAATGCTATAAGCCTTGCATTGTTTTACAAACGTGTAAAACCTCTTCCCAAAACAGCTTAAGTTGTTTTTCCTATTTGTAGTAGTGTGTGTTTACTTTTCACATTATGGCCCTATAAAACTATATACGTATAGTATAGATATAGCTATATAAATAGTCTTATTGCTCAACATTCAGATTGTCTAATCCAAACCTGAAAATGAAGGAATAACCATCATTTCAACTTTCAGTCAATGTGAAGATGAGGCAGGAACTTAATACTAAATCTGTTTCTGGAACAGTTTGTAAACCTGCAGTCTCCAGTTTTGAAACACGAGGTCAGTTTTCCACAACTGTAAGTGGCCAGAATTGGAGTAGCTCATAGTTATTTTGATCCAAACCATGTATCTGCCTGACTGGATACAGCATTTTCACATAGCTTGCCAACCAGAGCCCAGTAACATGGACCCATGATCATACTGAATTTTCCAGATGTTTTAAGGAATTCGACAACGGACAACTTTGTTGTGTGAAAGAGGGAAAAATATAGCCTTGGTATTGTGGAGGTAAAGCTTGAAAATGAGGCTGGGGGCTCTAAAACTAGAATATGATCAAAAGAGAAACTAAACTGGTTTATGTTGGTTTATTTTTCAAAGCTGGTCACCTGATTCCGGAACATCTGGGGTTCAGCGATGGGTTTAAAAGCCAGAGAGGCTTTTTTCCACTTGAAAACTATAGTAGTTCTAGACTGAGTATGTGGTTCTTTCTACCACAAAAACTGACTGGGTCATAGTAATAACTTTTAGTGTCATACACACTAATTTCATGTACATGTCTGCAGAATAACGGAAGCTGAGATGCGTAACAGCAGCAAGAAGTAACTGGTACACTGCAACACACACTGCATTTATCCAATAGGTGTTTGAAGCACAGATTTTGTGTAGGTCTCTTCTTCTGATGTTGATGCTTTAAGAATAAAACTCCTGTCATCTAGTTGGTTTAGGCCTCTTATGAAATGAGCAGAGAGCTGAACAAATACACATTTTGGTGTCCTGGACACAGACTGGTGAAAATGAAGATTTGCAGTCATAGCTCAGGCAGGAGAAAGAAGTATTGGTGAAAATCATTAGGAGCAAAGTTTCTTCTGCTTTTCTTTGTGAAATAAATTGAAATTTGACGTTGCCTTTGAGATTATTTTTTTTTTAATGAGGTAACACTTCGAAGAGCTGTGTAGTAGCAGTGTGAGTTCAGTGCTTGGAAGCTGATGCAGAGCATGGGACATCAGCCAGCACTTTCTGATTGGAAACTGGGTTATGGGATTTCTTTTGTTGTTCACTTCTGACACTTATGGGAAAAATAAGTTTTCCCAGTGGTATGACACAATGAAATGAAGTAAATGGGCATAGATCAGAACAGGTAGATCTTGCACTTAACTGTCTGATTAGCAAGGCTAATTTTTAACGTAACAACATCAGGAGGCTTATACCCTTGTATAGCATGCATTCAGAAAATCTGTCTGTGGCAGAGCCAAGGCTTTTTGTTTTGTTTTATTTTTTTTCTTCCCTCTGCCTGTAGTTCAGATTCACAACATCTTGGCCCGGTGTTTTGGTTTTAACGAAACGTGGTGATTAAGGCTTTTTGTTTAAGAAACAAAGACAAATGTGAGTTCATCCTAAAACTCTACTGGTATTGAACAATACCTTGAATTTTATATTGTCCTTTTGTCTCTTCACATTGTGAGAGAGAGGTGTACATATTACAAATATCATCCTCTTCTTCTTGCAGGCTCTCTTAAATTTCTTCTGTGGATTTGGTAAAAACATTTTTTGAGGCGTGTTCCCGTGTGAACACATGAAAAAAACAGCCCCTGTGTTTTGATCTTGATGAACATCACTACTTGTTTTACTAGCTTTCTCGATGTTCTTAGATTTCCATGTTTCAAAAGCAGCATTACGTAGGTCAGCCTTCTAAAAGGTACTTAAGTTGAAAAAATGCGCAGACATGTTTGGTATTAAAACCAACAAAAATGCCCTTCTGTAGGGTAAGTATACTGAAATGATGAATAAGTTGGAAATTTCCTCTTACGCTTAATTTTTTTCACCCCTCTGAATAAGCACTAAGACATTATGAGATCTGTTGTTTGAATGGAAATCGGTGAGCAAGTGTTAAGTGCTTGCTCTGTATTTGTTGTCAGATAAAGCCAAGTAGTTGGACTAGATTAAGTGCTTACTGTTCTGTTTTTTTTAATAATGATACCACTTCTGGGTATTTTTTCATGAGGTCAGGGTTTTCGAAAGTGAAAACTTGCATGTTGGTGTTATCTAACAGAGAACGTAACGGGCGGTGTGTTACAGGTAGGTTTAACTCTGTTTCAAACAAGAAAGTGTTAGGCATCTTGTGTGTTGGACATCTGGGTTGGCTTTGTCTGCTGCTTCCCTCCTGCTGGACCTCTTTACAGATTTCTCTACAGCTTTTCATGTTGGAATTTTTGTCCTGTGTTTTTGGCATGGAAACAGGAAAGGCTTCCTGCCCATATAAACAATATATCCCAGTAAACTAACTGGAACAGATTCTGCCTGCCTTCCCTGACTACCATCTTTAAGAGGAAGGAAACAGCATAAGAGCATTTTGCATATTGAAATAGAATTTACTTTATAGTAGAGCTATTTTCTTGAAGAAATCTGTAGCAGCAACAGGGCACCTTTATTGTTTTATTACATTAAGTTCTTGAGATACAGATCTAAAAAGAATTTTTGTGTGACCTTGTTAACTGTTGTGTTATATCATCCACTATGTAGAAGCTTCTCTAATGAATTAATACAGCTGTATTCCTGATTACAGTAAGTTTTGGCAAAGTGCACTTTTTTACACGTTCAGAGCTGTGGCGCTGTATATCCCATTTTCTTTAAATACACTGCCTCTGTTTCAGAAAACATCTGGGATTTTAATTCTTCCATTCTGTGAATTCAAGTGAATTATTTTAGCTTATCTGTCAATTCTGGTATAATCCACACTTCAGTTTAGTGTCTCTAGTCAGTCACAGATAATGCAACGTGGCTTCACTCGTAGGTAGGTTAAGTTGTAACAGCTCCCCGTTAACAGTGTTGAAGAATATGTGTGCCCTAAAACATCTGGAACTGAAGTTATCTCTGTGATAAAGTGGAGGTTTCTTTAGGGTTGTGCTTCTCTTTGCCCTGGAAAAAAAAATTGTACCTTTCCAATAACTTTAATGTAAAGAATGTAACTGTGTAGGTTGAGCCTCTTTTAATATGCAGACTAACTTTTTATTTTCTCTTCCCTCCAGCTGGTAAGCCTGCTGCTGATTGGAATTGCGGCATGGGGAATCGGCTTTGGCCTCATCTCTAGTTTCAGAGTTGTTGGAGTGGCAATTGCAGTAGGAATCTTCCTTTTCCTTATTGCCTTAGTCGGATTAATCGGTGCGGTGAAACATCATC
>VZTL01021746.1:47926-67759 GCA_013400535.1 Scopus umbretta
TTTTTTGGGGGGGGTTCATCCCACCCCCAGAATGCAGTAGTATAAATTTCTGTCTAATGCCACAACTGACCACCTCTACTAAAATTCAAGAAGTTGTCTGGGCTTGTGTAATCTGTCGAAGAGGAGGATAAGGGGCTATCTGATAGCAGCCTGCAACTACTTGAACGAGTGCTGCAAAGATGAAGCATCCAAACTATTCCATCAGTTTGAGGACCATAAGCTGTGGCTTGAGAGGTTCATAGTGAACATCAGGAAAACCATCTTCGTTAGAAAGATAATGTAGCACTGGCACAAATTACCCAGAGAGGTGGAGGGACAACCCTGCTGTCAGGTTTCCAACAACTGGTTCAACAAAGTTTGAATCTTAATGTCATTATTCAATGATCATGCAGGGAAACAGGGTTTGAAAAAGTACCTTCATCCTCTGCCTGACCTTCAACTGTTTAACAGTTTATAACAAGAACTTTGAAATAACACAGCAGCCTGTTCCAGCTGGTTCATGCTGTGAGGTAGCTCCTAATACAGAACACTGAGTGTGCTTCTGAGGGCTTCTCACTACAATTCTTGTCTACAAACACTGACATAATACAGTTCCTTTTGTTATACAGTATCTTAATGATGTATTATAGACCACTGATTTGTCTTCCCATTGCATAAAGTAATTCTATTGCAGAATGCCTCAAACTTTACATTTTCCATTAATTTTTTTTATTTTAGATTGCCTGTATTCTATGCTATGGTGATATTCTGGCTCCTGGAATAATCATTTACTTGCCAATATAACAGAAATGTTAGGGACGTATATCTTTAAAAGGTCTTAACCAAGATCACCGTTAAAAATCCCCTTAGAGCTACAAATCCTGACATAGTTCCAGGACAGAAGTCTTCCCTTTTGTGCATTCTGTGATTTTATGATTATAAAGTTTTGCTGAATTTTCAATGTTCCTCCTGCCTAAACCCCACTTACTGCAAAAATAGCCCATCTCTCAGGGATGCTAATCTTTCCCTCTATTTCTTTGAAGAATAACATGTTACTACTAATAATCTCTTAGCACACGTTACCAGTAAACTACCCTGAGTTTCTTGCTAAAGAGTGTGTTTGTACAGAAAGCCGTTACAGGAGCAGGATCAATGATGGTGGCTTCTCAAAGATCATCTGTCTTGAAGGAACTGAGCTGTTTTCTCAGTCAGGGAACACAGTGACCTTGCATAAGAGAAGATGCGTCTCCCATAACATCCCCACAGAAAAACTCATAAAGAGAGCTACATAGACTTCCAGGCTCAAAGGGTTGTGATTGGCAACACACAAGCTGGATGCCAGTCACTAGTGGTGTACCCCAGGGGTCAATACTGGGGCCGATATTATTTAACATCTTCATTAATGGATGTAAATATTGCACCCTCAGCAAGTCTTCAGGTAATACAAAGCTGGGAGAAGTGTTTGATAAACCAGATGGTTGTGATACTATGCAGAGGGACCTTGACAGGTCGGAGAAATGAACCACATGAATTTCAGCAAAGGGCAGTGCAAACTGGGGAGACACCAGTACATGCTGGGTTTCAACCAGGTGAAAAGCAGCTTTGCAGAAAATGACCTGGGGTTCTCAGTGGACAGTAAGTTGGTCATTAGCCAGTAGCATGCCCTTGCGGCAAAGGCGACCAACAGCCCCTAAGGCTGCATTAGGCAAAGAATTGCCAGCAAGACAAAGAAAGTGAGACCGCATCTGGAGTGCTGGGCCCAGTTCTGGGCTCCTTGGTACAGGAGAGACATGGACATACCGGAGCAAGGCCGGCAAAGGGCTTTAAAGATGGTGAAGGGATGGAGCATCTGTCATTCGAGGAGAGGCTGAGAGAGCTGGGACTGTTCAGCCTGCAGAAGAGATGGCTCAGGGGGATCTCGTCGATATGTATAAATACCTGATGTGGGGGAAGTAATGAAGACAAAGCCACTCTTCTCTGACGTCAAGTGAAAGGATGAGAGGCAATGGGCCCAAGCTGAAATTCAGGAAATTCCATGCAAATGTAAGATAAAGGCTTTTCTTGTAAGGTGAGGATGATTGAAGACTGGAACAGGCTTTCCAGAAAAGTTGTGGAATCTACATCCTTGGACTTACTCAAAACCCAACTGGATACAGCACTGAGCAACCTGCTGTAGGTGACCCTGCTTTGAGCACGGGTCTTGGACTAGACAATCTCCAGAGATGCCTTCCAAATCCAACAATTCTGTTATTTTGTGATTCTACATATGTAGCATATGCAAAAGAAAGGTTAAATTATACAAAGGTGAACTTATAATTGAACCCAGACATATCCCACTCTCAGCTACAGCTGACCTGTTGCCACATAAAAGCTAAATTACTGGAAAGTTGCCATACTGATACAGATTAGGATATTGTTGCTGGAACTGGGATGAATCGTTATTAACTTTTATCCATGAGGTGCTCCTGTTTCACCACCGTGTGGGTCATACGCTGTACAAATACAGTTGTAATACCCCTATCAGAATAGCTGGCTGACTATTTAAGCCAATTAGAGTGACTTAAGGCAACGTGTACTTAAAGTCTTGTTTAAACGTTATGGCCTGGAAATGGTAAGCACACTCCCGCAGGTGGTGACACTAAATAAGCAGTATCAGTCACAGGGAGTTGATAGGAGGATGGGTGTTCCCACTCTCTTGCTGGCCCAGTTCCAACCGGTGATGTGGTGATAACATGGCTCTATCCTGGCATTCAAAAGCACAATGCTCCTTAAAAACTACATTTCTTGTAGCTGGCATAAGCAACGCTATCCCAAATCTTGTGAAATACTTAGTTTATAGTAGTCCAAGGGCTGACATATGTTTCAGCTATGCTTAACATAGATATTCAGAAGCTGGGACAGAGCAGCCAGCTCTCATTTCCCTTCCCTCCCCATAATGTCATTCAAGCAGCTGAGAATGGCTGAAACAGAAGCGAGCTTAGGCGATGTGGTCTTTTTGCATCCAGCTGTTCCCTGTATCCAGCTGTATCACTTGGAGATTCCCTGGGAGGCAGGGAATTCCCACATAGTCAAGTCACAGGTGGTCTCATCTCTGCATGCCAATAAAATTGGGTGGAAAAGATGGAGATGGGAGCGTGATCTGAAAGTAGAGCACTTAAAACTTCATGAGGAGTCATACATATGTAAAAATGCACGTACTAGAGTTGATATGTCAATGGTCTGTTAGGAGCTATTTCTGCTTTTAACGTATCTGAATGGAAAAGATGAAACAAGATGTCATTTTGTGTTTTCTGTTGAAAGGCTTGGAGCTATCCTGCTTTGCCTAGCTAAGTTTTCAGAGTTGAATGCCTTGAGTCATTACAAATGCCAGCAGGCTGGGGCTTCAGTTCCTGTACTCCTATTTCGTATCATGCAGCTGCTGGAGCTGCACAGCAAACAGGCAGCTGGTGGAGAGCTGCCTGCGACCAGTAGCCTGCTGCATTCTGCAGGTGTTGCTGGGCAGAAATAACCTGGAGCCAACCGGTAGCACCCACCTGCCTTCTGGCACGGGTGGAGGGGATATAAATCAGCAGCACAGGAGGAATGGGGGGAGTGTCTGTCTTTGCTTGGTTAGTGTAAAGCTCTGGTGTCTGCCACTTTGGTGTATTGGCTAGCAGTGCAGAGATCCGAGTTGCTAATTCAATACACAGTGCTGCTCCCTCCACTGACTGTAAGTTTTAAATGTCAAATATCTTACTAAAAAGCTAAGCAAACTGAATGTAATGAATAGCAGTCGGGTAGATGATGTCAGCTACCTGGAGAGAAGCAAATAA
The DNA here is from genome assembly GCA_013400535.1 of Scopus umbretta. Classification (NCBI taxonomy): domain Eukaryota; kingdom Metazoa; phylum Chordata; class Aves; order Pelecaniformes; family Scopidae; genus Scopus; species Scopus umbretta. Next base: position 51,718 of record VZTL01021746.1, read on the forward strand.
TCTATGCTATACTCTTCAGTAATGTGCAACTATGTGAGTGCCACATGCCAACACACCATAGATATGGGAAACCATAAGTATATACTACTATTTTCATTAAAGGTTTATATGATAGATGTTGCTTTCACCTGTGTCATATGGTGATCAAATAATAACCTGTAAAGAGCTGGTAGGCGCCACTGTCTGTTCTAGCTCCCTATACTTTCTATTTTAAAATCCTAAAAAGCATAGGCAAGGATGTCGCCTAAAAGCTAAAAATGATTTGCAGCTTTAGATGAGCTTCATGGGGACACTTGGATGTTGCAAATGTCATGCTTGTGTATGCATGAATCTGTTCTCTGTTGTTAGGAGTCGGGACCTTTGGCATGGTCTGCTATAAAATCCTTCTGTTCTCTCCTCTTCTAGAAGAAAATGACAGTCTATCAGGCAGTGGGTCCAGCTAAGGATGCCTTCACCATTTTATGAGAGGTGTTCATCATATTCAGGTTTCTTCTTTCTATTGACCAATAAGGTTGTCACACCTGTATTTCCTTGCAAACTTCCTGGTTGTTGTGTGCAATGTATCAGCATCTAGTTTGCTTGACTTTGTCTCTCATGTAGGTGTTATGCAGAACGAGTCCCACTTTCTGCTCTTACTGTCCTGGCTCAGCCCAAAAAATAAATAATGTTCTTAGAACTGGTTAATTAAAGTGGAGTCATCATGAAAGCCTAAGAATTGGCGTAAGCAGTAGCAAGCTGTATCTTGAACTATGAGACCACCCTTTTGGTGATTGACACTGCTATGTCAATGATACTTAAGCAGGAGTGCACCATAATAATAGGAATTTTCCAACTGCCTCTCTGAGGCAGTCAGATTGGTTTTGAAATAAAACCACCCCGTTTCTTCTGTTATATATAGGAATATAAAACTCCTAGTGCAAGTAGCTCTACCTTTTAACTATTTCAGTTGCAGGCTGTAAGAATTTCTGGGAGCTGCCATATTGTTTGAACCTATCTGTATGAGCTTGGACTGCTAGAGCCTGTGCTGTGAAAATGTGTTGTGCTACACACACTGTGAGGTGCTCCAGTGACGTCAATGGGACCGTTGGCCACGTGCATTTGGCTAGCAGAGCTTGCGTCTGAATTACTCACAGGCTTTTTAGTTCCTTCTGATTTGGGTAGTGAAGAAAAAAAAACAGTTTAATTTAACAAATCTTTTCCAGATAACTGGCATGTGCCTTGGAAGACTAAAGATACTTAAAGAAGACAATGTTAAAAGATTAAAGATGTTCTTTTAAGGAAAGAAGCGGTAAATTCGCAAAAGTGTGGGGAAAATGAAACTGGTGTTTTGTGTTTACAGATCATTTAAATTGAAGAGAAAAATTATTCCAGATATATTATTTTTACTGCATGATCATGAGGTGTTTTTTTTCCTGTGGCTAACGTTGCTCATGTAAAGCAGAATGACTCCTCCTGTGCTGCAGCACCAGATTCTGTTAGCAAGGTGGATCTGTTAGCAAGGACATTTCCAGGAAAGTCACAGAGTTTTGCCTTCATGAGAACACACCACGTTGCCGTGTTTTTTTCCTGTTGCCTGTTTTGGTGAGCAAACAAACCTTCTGCGAGTTCATTCAGTAATCCGGGTCAGACTTAAGCTTCCACCTTCTCTACGCAACTCCCTTTTAAGTCTATCTTAATGCATTTTCTACAAATCTTTAGGTTAAAGCCAAGCTCTGTTCTTGGCCACTTGTCAAAAGATCATTTTTTGTAAAGAAATGCTACTGTGGTGGTCTGTTAGGGGACTTGAGCCTGCAAACGTCTCTGTTTTTACAGGTCAGTCCTTGTCAAGCAAATCTCAGACAGAACACTCCTTGCTTTTTCTGACTGCGTCAGCTGGTATAACAAATCAAGTCACCTCTCCTTGCAAACTGGTTTATACAGAAATCTTCCCTGATGAAACGATGTGGTCAAAGTGGAAGATATGTTGCGGCAGGAGCTGAATTCTGTAAAACCTTCTAGTGAATTGCATGACAACGCTGCTCTCCAATTTTCTTCGTTTCGCTGAATTCTGCCTGGTGAGCGAGTCTCACCCAGGACGACCCACAGAGCTGGCGAGCAGGAATCTCCAATAGCAGCAGCCCTGGGTGTTGGCTGTCTGCTGTGTGGCACCATAGCAGTTTGGGAGGGGCTTTGTTTAATTAATAATCAAAATACTTTACCTGCTGCCTTTAGTTTTATTAGGGAAGGGGGGGGGGGGGGGCGGGGAGAGAGAGGGCCCCTGTGGNNNGAGAGAGTGCACCTGTGGCTTATCACAGTAATGAGGTTTAAATGTTATGGCAGATAAATGGCAAAGACTTTTTTCTGTCTGTGAGGGATGGTATCATTTTCCTTTGTCTTTGAGCATTTTATGCAGGACAGTATTTCATTCTGAACATACTGGAGAGGGCATCCTAATGCAGGAATGCAGTTCTCGGTCAGCAAATCTGAGATGGCTAAAAGTTAATGCTGGGTTTATTGTGCTGGTTAAACAATAGCTTGGAGCTAAGTTGCTCAAAGAATGTTACTGCAGTTTTACTAACAGGAAGTGAACTGGATATAAAACTAAATGCAAATATAAGCTCCACCCTATGATTTTGGGTTTTTGTTACATCTTTCTCCATTTTTAAGATTGCATTGTTCTCCAGTTCATGCTAAATCAATGTTAAAGATATTAACGAAAGACCCAGCAACACTTCTTTCCCCACCAGCTGCAGGTGTCAGCGTTGGTATTTTGGAAAATAAATGCATATTTGGAGGCTGTAATAATAGTGCTAGTTATTTGTTTTAGTGAAGATACCCCCTGCCCCATTCGTAGATTCTGCACCACATACATCTTCAGAATAACAGCGGAGTCAGATTCAGGGCACTATCTTTCATTCATTCATTTTTTATTTCATTCAAGCTTTTGTACAGGAATCCAAACTAGGACTTAGGCAATCTTTTTGAAGGGGCAGAGTGGAGATCCAAAGAGTTATTTGGTGTCAACCAAACACCTTTAAAATACTACTAACAAAAAAATCCCAACAAAGCTTCCCAGTACTTACTTCATAGTGTTGAGCTACAGTCTGAAACACAACAACTTTACAGTGGTATTGCTAAAGTGTTTTGGGAAATGCTAATGTTTTTGTGCCTGATGAAAGAATAGGATTTTTGTTTTGTCAGATTGCAATTTTGGGAAAAAAAGTCTGTCTGAGAATTAAAAGTAAGACTTTTTCAAAATTTCTCATGCAAAAGAAATAAAAATTGTTTAGAAAAAGTAATTATCTTGGCTTCACTTCCCAAAATGAAATTGTGTTGCAGAGAATTGCCTGTGCTGCCTCTGACTTGTAGAGATCCAGTAAGAACTGGCAGTGTGAAGAATGCTTTAAGTGAAAGCATGAATCAGTTACAAAGTTGGCATTTCAGAAAGGATTTAACAAGGCGGACAGTCTGGGGGGAGATTGGTTAGATAAAATAGGTTAAGTCATAAGATGATGGTGGGGAAAAATGTGACATGACAGATGAAATAAGTAGTTCTTCACAGGAGGAGTCTTCCATTCTTGGTAGAAAATGGGATTGTGAAATTTTGCCTTGCAGACAAAAATGAAGAATTTAAGTGCTCCTTCAAGTGCAGGGAGGCTTTTGAAAATATTAGATCAAAAGATTCAAATTTTTGAAGTTGTGATACAGTCAACCTGCAACTCCAGGACAAAATGTCACTGAAATTTGAGCAATTTTGGACTCAGCACTTGGGTCCACAACCCGGTTTTGTGTCTGGTGCCTACTATTACTGAATTTACTCAGGACTCTCTACTCAGTCACCCTTGTATTCTTGCTGATTAGAAACACTTTGTCAAACATGGGTTAGATGTTTAGCACTGCTCAATGACTACAGCTTTTACCTTTCTGGAGGAGTTTGATTTGGATGTGAACCTGGGTCATTCTAGAGTTCTTGTTAGGCATCTCAATATGACATCTACAACTTGGGTCCATTTTTTCTTTAAAGGAAATACCATTTATGCCTCCAAAAAGGAAAGCAAATTACCAACAATTGCAAACATATAAAATGATTCATATAGATCAATTCAGTTACGAAACTTGAACTGTCATAATGCACACAGCAGTGAAGGCATCAGCAGGTCACAGCATACCTACGTGAATATTTGGAAAAGCTTCTGCTTTTGAGTGGGAAATCTTAGCTTATGTGATGTGATACCATGAGATATTTCAATCCCTGAAGGAATAAAATTGCCTGTACAGCACTGTGGTTATTTGGGAGATAGCAGTGATTGTACTGTTATTTTGACAGATGGAGTGCATAGGGTTCATAATTATGGGGGATCAGTTAACTTTAGCCAGGTGCCTTCATTCCTACACCGTCCCTTTCTCTCAATGACCAGAGAACTTCCCCTTTCTTCTTGGGTGAGCTTTGCTATATTGCTAAATATACCTTCCTTCACCAGGACTACATGAAGAGTTTCACTTCTGCCAGACATGGTTTTAAGGTTAAGCTAGCTGAGGTATTCCCAGCGTGTCATGCGTAAATGCTCAGTTATGTCCCAGTTCCTGTCCAGTTTTTGGGGACTGGCTTTGAACTGAGGCACCAGCTTCGAGTGAGATCTCTGCCCACTCCCTGAATGACCTGGGGGCATGATGATGCATATATGTATGATTACAACTCTTGGTTTCAAAATAATGTGGCAAGGCAACTTTTTTGTTACCTACCTCAAATTTTTTAATTCATTCTTTCATTTTTCGTCTTTCCCAATTATGGAGATGTCAAGATTTAATAATCTTTGAAACACTCTCCCCATGGCACAGAATGTGGAAACATAAATCACACACGCAGTGGAGCATGCATGTGTTCAGGCATCCTGAACCGGACGTGCTGGCAGAAGTGTCCTGGAACTACCTTCCTCTTAATTCTTGCTTTTAGCTCACTTGCAAAGCTAATTGGATATAGTTTCTCTGTGCAAGATGTAGCTTGGCTTGTATTTCTACTTGGTTTAATGACTAATCTCCTTCCAATCTACGTACGTTTAATCAGGAGATGACCTAGGTCAGATAATGTGTGTGCTGCAAATGTTGTTCTACTTGCAGCGTGTTTCAATTAAAAGATAGCAAATCTGTTGAGAATTCCTGCCATGCAAATCCCTTTCAAACACTTTTACTAAAGGAGAGAATACGTGTCAGTTTGTGAATGGCTGCCTCCCTATTCCTTACTGCCTTGATGTTTTCAAGAACAGTTTCAGGAATACAATATACCCGTGCTATATTTATCCATGAAGGTTTCCGCTTCTCAAGCTGCTGCTAATTTAAGTTTCAGAGAACTTCCTTTGGTATTAAGCAATTATTTATAGGTTGTTTACATTTAAATAATTTGTCCTAAATCTCAGACCTGTCCTAAATCTTGTTTATGTTCATTCCTGTTGTCTTCCCTGTTTCTAATACATGCAAATCTCCATAGATCATTAAAATCTGCTCTACAAATTTCAAATTGCTGTGTCTGTCAAATCTACATTTTTTTTAACATCTGTCTGTATATGACTATACACATGCAGACTCCAGAAAGGACAAGGGGTCTTGCTGAAGCAGTGGCACAGTAGGCCTTTTTTCAGTTAATATTTGGGAACAGGAAACAAGCTTCTTTCATAGCCATTTCAAACATTTGATATCCATTAAGACCACTGTTTGCTGTTGCAAAACTGAAAAGCCTCATGGACTTTTCTGCTTGTTTTGTGAAAAGTGATGTCAAGACTATCCATCTGAGGGTCTTTTCGTCATGGTCAACAGCCACTATTTAGCACTAACAACACTGCCACCAGTGGCACTACCTAGGAGAAGAAATGCCAAAGCAGAGCCAATGCCTGTGCCCCTATGGGTGAATCTATTCCAAACCAGTAAGTCATGCCTTGGAAAGGGGACTGTCAGGTTGAATGAATCTGCCCATTGACAAAAGACGTGCTGGCTCGGCAGGTGGTCAGGCCTCCTGTTACAGCGCCTGGTGTGATGTCCGTGGCGCAGCTGGTGCTAAGTGAAATCACTGTCTTTCCAGTGAGAGAGCGGGCAGGGGATCAGCTCTGCCAGCCCAGGCTGAGGAGTGCCTCAGTGCTGGCTGTATTTCTGTTGCCGAAGAGCCCAGAAATGAGAGAGCAAACAAATGCACTAAGCTGCTGCACTGGGGGAAATAGAGGGAGGTTTTTCACACGGTAGCCTGTTCAACAAAGCCCCTAAATATACCCACATGTGCGAATAGCTGTCATCCTGACCCTGGCTATTTGTTTCCTTCTTGCCTGATTATTGCAGATTAATATGTTGCCTTCCCGCCCTGCCCTGTAATATTCTGGGCTTGAGAGAGCATAGGAAACAGCATATCCTATCAAATAATATGGTACGAAATGGTTCTTGAATGCTTGATCGTTCTTATCGTAGTGTTTGCCTACTCTTTTTGCATTTTAAATGCTTAGTAAGACCTTTGATCCCTAAGCTGGTCACATTAAGTTCATTGCTCAGGGTGAGGCCCTGCTGTGCATTCAGTGAAGTTATTGTATCTGTGGAAAAGAATTAAGGGACATAGGTTGCTTTGTGCAAACCAACCTGGGGGGATAGATGTCTTTCGGAAATTAAGCTTCTGCGCCTCTGCCTCAGCTGTGCTTCTGTAGAGGGAGCGGCATCCCTGTGCAGGCTGGCTGCTGCAGCTGAACCCAGCTTTGCCTTCCTGTGTTTGCCCAGCTGGGTGGATGCTAGGAGACAAAGGCACAGCGGATAGGAGCTCGGACTGCTTTGCCTGTACGCGTGGGATCCTTGACGAAACGCCGGAGTCGTCATGCAGCAAAAAGGGAAGAAACCTGCCCTGTGCTTTCGGTGCCAAGAAGGGAAGGTGTGATGGTCACTGACAGCCTTTCCTGGCTATTTCCTCGCTGGATGCAGCTCTGTGCTGGAGGAGGAAGCAAAGAATCAGGGCAGTGATACACACGCGTACGCGTGTGTACGTCCTGTAGTGTAGGAAGAGATGCTGCTATCCTCCCCCAAAGCGTTCCACAGACCCTGTAGGAGCAATTGCAAACACTCTTGACATGAGTAACCTTGAGTGACTGCTTAGCAGATTGCACAGTGAATAGCTGCATTGTGAGGGGTTTCGCTCACTTCTGTTCTCACTGGTGTTTCAGAAAGAAGGATCTCAAACTAAAGGAAGATAAATAGCATCAGTAATATAATAAACCAGACAATGACAAAGAAGTGTTGAGCAACAATCAAAACTCTATGCAGGGACCAAAAGTTTGCTGTCGTGGATACATGCCCATTTCTGGATTATTTTATTTGTACAGCTAAATTTATAATACAGAAAAAGACAAAGTGCTGTTTTACTGCAAAAAACCCTCTATCATACCTAAAATTAAAATTATCATACCTAACTGTAAATGTGTTAGCTATAGTATTTTTTCTCTGATTGTGATTGATTCCTTTGGTTTATGAATAATACCTAGATTATCTGTCCTTGTGATAAAATAATATTCTAGTCACTTTTGAGAGAAATCAGCTGGAGAATTATTTCCATATTTACACCCCTTGCTGTAGAAGCCGTCATTCTTGGCTGCTTTGATTCATTTACCAGCTCAACTAATCCAAGTGGCCTTTCTTTGGTCATGCCTGTAAGTCCTTTTCTTCATCACGGGAAGGACCAAGACATAGGCACAGCCTGCCCACGTGAGGAAGCTGCATGGTCCGGTACAATGTGTAATCACTGTTAATGGGGAGGCCAGATTCCTGAGTTCCTTCCCTGGCAAATCCGTTCTGGAAAATGGCTCCTTAAAATAACTCAGACCAGCATCTTTGGTACAAAGAATTTATTTTTCTCATCACAGGTATGGACTGCTTGGAGAAAACAGCCTATAAAGACACATTTTGCAGTGTTGCCCTTTACAACTGGTGATATTTTTTTTTTTTTCCTTGTCATTCCATCTTCTGTTGAGTAGGACAAGACTACATGTCACAATATTTTTTTTTAAATAACTGTCAGTGTGATGGCCCTCCCTCCCCCTGGCAGCCACTGACAGCTGACTCATGCTTCTCTCCTAGAGAAGGACAGCCTCAGGTTTTTAGTTCCTGTCTTGATTCTGGCTCAAGTTTAGGAAAATATAATTCAAGCTATACAGAGGGATTTTCTAGTGAACAGCTCATCCTTTCTTCCTGTACTGTCTTCCAGATTCAGTTTTACCTTTGACATTGCTTTATTTCTTGTTTTCCCTTTTAAATTGAGGGAGGATACAAATTTTGTGCAGACAAGGTAACAATGACTAGGAGAACTGAGAAGCAGGTGCTCTTTTTTAAAACAAATTAACAAATATATCACTCTCATGTTCCTTAGTATCCAATGTTTTGCAGTAAATAAACTACTAATTTAGTAGCATGGATTGCTAAGTTATCATGCCCACCTATAGTCTCTCTTGCTGTCTTACCCAAATAATGAGTTGATTAATTTTATATGCATGCGGTATACGTGGTTTTGCCAAAATGAAAAAGAAAAAAAACAGCTGTAGAAAGAGAATACATTTTTCCAGCTTAATTAATGTGTAGTGTGGCTACACTTATGTGAGTTACTTATATAAGTTACGCTTACATGTTACCACTTATTTACATCAATTTGCACATAAAATTAAAAAAGAAATCTGTACTTTAATTTAGCATCTACTCTTGCCTACTATTATGACTTCAGCTATGTAAGCTGTCCTTTTTCTATTAAACAAGCTAATCCCTATCGGCTGTTCTATGCCGGTTGCAGAAAGCCTAGCTTATACAGGAGATGAGTTTGAAAAATTTCTGTAATCATTGCACAGGAATCACCTTGGTAACTACACGGATAATTAGAGATATGTTTTGTTCCGCTAAGAGGTGCATAAAGTTGTGATTAAAGCTAACACATACCAGGAGGATGCAGCCTTTCTATATCAAGCTTTTTATAAGAAGAGATTGTAACCACCCCCACAATTTAACTGCAGAAGCATACTTACAATGTGTTTGATGTAACATGCAGTAAGTTTATATCCTTCTTATAGGCAATAAAATTAGTAATTAAAAGTACTACCACCCGTTACAGGAAAGACAACATATTACAAGTATGTACTTAAGTTGCATTAAAGCACTTGATGTGTAGGTAAATCACATAGAATGATAGGTCCTCATATGCTTGTGTAGACTTACCTTCAGGTACATATAGGGAATTCAGTGCATCTGTTCTTACTTAGGCACTTCATGCTAACAGTTATTCTGATTTTAGAGTAATACCGCTAACATAAGAGAAAAAAAACTTGTAAGAAAATTGCAAGACGTGGTTGGTAACTAGCTGCACACTGAAGACTGAGGCTCTGCTCTGAGGCAATCACTGTTCTTTAAAAAGAAGCTAGCTTTGTATGTGATACGTGCAGCACCATCCCTTTGCTTCTCCTGTAGCCTGCCTCAAGCTATAGTGGATACTCTGCCTTTAAACATAAGCCTCTCCCCTTAATTTGGACAAAGCCAACTAGCGTTTAGCTACTTGATAAACTTCCGATAATCTCATGACAACCAAGGGATTATGATTATTGTTTAATCATTTGTCAAAATGAACAAAGAGGAACAATAATAGTACAGCAGCTACCATAGCTTCCCTTCATCTAAGCAGAGCCAGTATCGTCTACTAGGAAAAGGGCATTTTACTTGTGCTCTAAAGCAATCATTCACATGAAGTACCATGTGAGGGGTATGATGACCAAAAAGGGGAAATGTGTTCATGTTAGCTTAAGTGCTGCTGTTGGGGCCAAATTCTGCCCCCCATTACAGTCCTAGTAAGCCCAGCAACTATACACACACATCTAATTCTTCCTGTGTGTTGCCCATGCCATGTGTGTCAGTGAACAGGCACTTCAGAGAGGCATTAAGCTGTGCTGGTTACCTACAGAAGGCATGGGAGCCATAATGCTGCCACCCGTAATTCCCCCACCCCTGCATCAGCATGCAAAGCAATCTACACTTCTATAAATGAAATACCCTTAGAAGTATATTTTCTATTCCAGATTTCATAAGTGAGTTTTGCTAACACATTCAGAATTTATGCATACAAATAAATACATTTTTTATTTTTCCCCCCACTGTTTTAAATTACTGTAATTATTTTTATTGAAAATTTCACTTGTTTTTCAACTTTGCTGTTTCAGAATGTGGTTATCAGCCTGACATCTTTTTGGCAACTTGCCCCTATAGTCACTATGTAGTTTGAAAATTTCCATGATTTATCAGCATACCGCTACAAACATACTGAGTCTACATGATGGAAATATACACATTAAGTAATGCCAAAGTATTTACTGGCACTGGCAATACTTGCTATTGTCAGACTGCGAACCCCAGTTTCTTCTTTAAATTAATTTTAACTTTACTTGGGGACGTGGTAGCTACCATAAGACCTCTAGCACTGTAGATAAGACTTTGGAATTTTCTGTTTACCACAAATATTTCTGGAATTTGCCCTTTCTCAAAGACATTGTTACTTCCAGGTTTGTTTATGGCTCAGTAGAGCATGTTATGAAACTATATAGCACAGGAAGAATTTTCTTTAGCTTTCTGGGTGAATCATCCTTTCTCTAGAAGGACACGTATCCTTTGATTTGTTTCAGAGCAGGAAGGAAAGGCTTTATGTTTTAAGGTTTATGCATTGGTTACAAAATTGTGGATGCTCTCTTTCATATATCTTAGCACAATGCGTTTTCCCCATTAATTTCAAGAATTCAAATGACTAATAGAACACATTTCACAGTCAGAAAAAGGCAGCACTAATTAGTTTGTGCTTATTTTCATTCATATCAACCAGATAAATGCAGCTTCAGTTCCTTGTCCTGCCATGTGATCTTAACCTGCCTATGTTTTAGGGTTTTTTTGTATAAAAATATGGAAAGCTAAATATCCTTACCTCCTGTGACTCTCTTTGGGGAAATAACCAAAGGATCTCTCAGTCTCTTTGATGCTACTCCCGTATCATAGGCAACCTGCGGGCAGCATACCTGCCTGTGGATAACAGTGTTGCCTAATCCTTAAGCTGTCTGGCCCTTTGGGCTCTAGAGTTGCCCCATAGCTGTACCTGGGGCTGTACAAGTTCAGCTCACCATCTGTGCAGTCAACACGTTTGGTCAGGAAAGGCAGCCTCAGGGTATCCCCAGGAGTCATACTCGCTGGTGTTAATATAGTGGATACCACATAAACACTTAAGGTGGGTTTGCGTTTGCACTGTTGCCTTCTAGAAATATTGTATGAAAGAATACTTATTCATTTAAAAATCTCCATGAGACAGCAACAAAGTTATTTCTTGGCTTTTATAAACAATGAACAAACAACCCCCGAAGCTTTCTTTCTCTTTAAAGGAGTTGTTCCACTTCCATGTCTTTAGTCCAAGAAGGCAGAACAGTCCATAATATTTTTCACTGGAGTGTGGCTCCTTGTGTATTAATTTGTTTGGTTAGTAAATAAGAATGGGCATTTTTCCAAGGAGGAAAAGATTGAGTTTCCAAGCCCAGCGTAACTGCTGCTCTGAATCTTTGAATTATCTTTTGGGAACTCATTATGGGACTTAGGAATTTTTGCCTTTCTTTGTCAGTCAAGAGTATACGAATTAACGAGAACTAAAGCCTCTGAGGCCATGAGGGAGTATTTCTTTCAGTTAGGGTGAGAGTGCTCCTCAGTGGGCATGCATATGTGAAAATATTTGATAACTGTAACATATATTGAACATGGAGTTGTCTTCCAAGAGAAACAGTGCAGGTCTGGGAGATGCGGGCTCTTGTTCCACTTTTACGGGGCTCTGACACAAATGCTCAAGAGCTGTGTAAAATCACAGCCCCACCTGCTTGTAGGCTTGAAGCAAAAAATACCTTAGCAGATCAAGGCTCCTTTTCTCCCTGTCCTGTATAGTACACCTCACCTTGGGGTGTAGTTTGTTCTCCAGGCACTCACTGTCCTCTTCCCTGTATGTGAACAGAAGGAATGAAGCCAGTGGTTTGTATCCATCCATGAACTCAGCTCTCCCCAGCTGGCTAAATGCTAAATAGCAGGGTGGGTTTGTGCGTGCCAAACTTTAACAGTCACTTGGGGATATGCAGCCAGGGTGTGCAAAGCAGTAATGAGCAATCCCTAGTGTGCACAGAAAGGTAACAGAAGGCACAGTAGATCTTTTTGAAGTATTTCTAGGCTCTTTCCTGAAGCAATAACCAGGTCTAAGCTCCAAAAAAACCCATCCAAAACTCTGAGGAGTGTTGTCTCATGGGCATTATAACCTTCAAAAATTATTGCATATGGTATCTTTTCTTTTCCTCACAGGTCATACTTAGACATGTATAAAGGGTGACTTGATGAACATCTACTTAAGAACAGTTGGAGCTGGAATTTTGAAATGGGAAATTTTGAAATACAGTGCTTGATATGGCAGTGTGAACTAAAGGATGACTCTGCTGTATTTAGGTTCTTTCTTACTATGCAAAGATAGGGGAAGCTGTTGGTTTTGTGTGTCTTCTCTTATTCTAAAGGGATCAGCAAATATCTGATACCTTTTGAAAGAAAATGGTCTGCTAAAATGGATCCACTTTTAGTGACTAGTGGGTCAGTTACTTTACAATGCACAGTAGCAATCCAAGATGGTAAGTGATGAATAGCATGAGCACCTCAAGCAGCAAGGAAAAGGTATGAATATATAGATTGAAAATTCTAGTAATTTTCTGGTGGAGGAATAAATATTCCTTCCTTTCTGATTGTTGGTTGTTTTGGGTTTTTTTACTTTTTAATTGCCATGGAGACTTTTTGCTTCTACCTGACTCATACTGTGGATCTGTGCATCTGTTTGAACAAAGGAAGAAACAAAAGGAAGCAGACTGGTGACTTGGCTGATCCTATGAAGGACACCTCAGCATTTGGAAATTTCTCTGGGTCAGCCTTTGGCAAGAACACGTGTAGCACATGAAACAATCCAAAGCATATCAGTCTTATTCTGCAAGATCAAGTTACTTTTGCATTTTAAGTGCTGAGGTGTCCCACAGTCTCTCACCTCCATGGTACATAAAGGTATGGTGGCTTTTCTTTTGTTCTGGTCAAGCACAAATATTTGCACACAGAAAAGTGCTTTAGCTCTGCAGCCCAATACATCAGCCATCTGCCTAGAAAAGCCAACACCCTTCTGCACTGAGACGGATACATAGGGGAGGATCCTGTTCTGTCAGTTCTCAGATACCTGTGCCTCACCTCACTGACGTTAAGTCCACATTTGTTTGACTACACTTGGTCTGATTACAGCAGATAAGTCCAGACAGTAAAGCAGGCATGGATATGTGAACAAGTGGTAATAAAGTTTGCTTCCTGGAATGTGACGTGTTGGTAGCAAAGGCAGAACTCAGAGAAGTCTTTTACACAAAACATGGGCTTCCACAGGTGATGCTATATCACGCTCATGTTAATATTAGCGTCCACACATATAGTATACATGTTATGAATTCTGTAAAAGCACATAGTCTACACAGGTAAGCTTTCTCAGCTATTGGCCCCTATATTGTGGCTGAATTTATTCTGTGTAAAACAGATGAATCTCCTGCATTCACACTTTCAGCCTTTTATTCTCTTCCTTCAGCTCTAACCCAAACAGCGGAGGTCAAATAAACCTGGTTGGTTTAGTTCAGGTTAATCAAGGAACAAAAGGAACAATTTTCCACTCTTTCATAAGGGGGGGAAGTAAAAAGTGTGAATAAAAATCTGCCCACTAAATGGCACTAATGGGCACTTATGAATGAATCTGTGTGGCATGCAAGCAGACAGAAAGAGAAGAAAAGAGGGAGTAGTGTCTCATGCCATTCATTTCGGAGGGAAAAAGAGGGAAGAATCATGTTTTATCTGCCATTGCACAGGCTCAGATGTATTATCCTATCCTGAGCAATGAGACTTTAATCTGAGATATGAGTTTCTGTTCCATCAGGAGAGATATTACTTGGCAAAATAATCTTCAAAGAGGAAAAGACAGAAAGATAATAGCAGCTGTAAAATTAAGGATGAATGTTAAACTGAGGTGTGAACAGAAAATACGTGTGCAACATACAGGGTGGTTTTTACCTGACTATCTAGCTCCACCAGAAGGACTGGATCTGAATCTTTAGGAATCACAAAGATTTAGCCCCATTTCTCAAGGCTATGGGTGGGAACAGATTTCAGCTTGGTACCTATGGAGATTTGAGAAGGGAAAGGAGAGGGTGAAATCCCCTTTAGTCACTTTGCAAAGTAGATCTCATTGGACACAGAGAAATTAATGTGCCTGTGACGTTTCTGGAAAGTGGCTGCTGTCTGCTTGGATGAGTGGTTTGTCAAACCGTCAAAAACTTCTGCAGTGGAAAATACGCTCTAGATTACAGATGCAACCAGTATCAATAATACCTTTGGAAATTAATCCATATTTTCTTCAAATGTTAAAATCATATGAATTGCTGTGTAGATATAAAGGCTAACTTTCAAGAATGAAAGTCATTGATCATTGTATTGTTCTGAAAATCTTGTTATTTACTATTTAANACTTGCTTGTTCTGAAAATCTTGTTATTTACTATTTAATTTAATACTATTTAATATAGTATTTTATTTAATTCACGTAGTTTATTTTCTGTCTGCTGGCTCAATATCACATGCCCAAAATAAGGAGAACCACAGTGGACTTCTAGGCCCAGGGCTTGCATTACTTATTTCTTCCACAATCCCAGTAAGTGATAATTCTACCGTTTATTTTCTGTTACTGCACTGAGGTCAGTCAGACTACAGCGTTTAGCATTCCTGAGCCCAGGCAAGTTCTCAACTGTGGCCCTGAATCACAATCCTTTTGGGATTCCAGCTTTGTGGATTCTTGACAGCCATCTCTTTGCTTGTGAATGGATCCACTAAAAGCAGTGACCCAAATGTAAGCCCCAGGCATGCAAATGTTTGTGTAAAATAATAGTCAACATACAACTTTCAGATCAAGCAAGTTGACACCCATCTGCTCATAGTTGAGTAGAACGTAGGATATACAGGAGTTCAGTGTTTCTATAAGGACCAAGATGTATTTGATTTGAGTATCTAGTCTTTTAAATTGATACCCTACCTGCTGCATTATAGATGCCAAGAGAAAAGCATAACAATACTATTAATTTCAATACAAACCTACACCAGCCAAAGTAAAGGTATACAACTGTGTATCTTATTAGCAACTGTTATCAGCAGTGAAGAATGAATAAACTTGATTTTGACTGATTGGGGGTAGCCGATATGCACCATCTTCAGGGAAACCAGAACAAAGGTACACCTCAGGATTTCTCAGGACAGTAAATTCACTGAGGGCAACCACAGGCATGAGATGTGGGTTGAGTTTCGTAACCTTATCTCAGAGCAACTACAGTCTGTCCTTGTATCTAGGAATAGCTCTTACGTGTTAGTTACTCATTTGCTGTAAGGGCCACCTCTCATCCCTCTAACCCTGACAGTTGAAATTATAAAAGTAAAGTAAGATCCTGTTGCTGTGAATTATGATGCTTTTGCAATTTTGCTCCAATCACTTAAACAAGCAGGTCTTGTTTTCTGTTCATTGAAAATAGTGACTTATGGTTTTAGCTGATAATTCTCTAAAAGCAGTTAAGTTATAAATCCAACTGCGTAATACCACTGAGTCAGAACTGCTGACTTCACAGAATGGTTGAGCAGGGAAGGGACCTCGGGAGGTCACCAGGTCCAATCCCCTGCTCAAGCATGGCCACCTAGAGCCAGTTCCCCAGGACTGTGTCCAGCTGGCTTTTGAATATCTCCAAGGATGGAGACTCCATCACCTCCCTGGGCAACCTGTGCCAGTGCTTGGTCACCCTCTGTTGTGGTTTAACCTGGTAGGCAGCTAAACACCACTCAGCCGCTCACTCAGTCCACCCTCCCTGGTGGGATGGGGGAAAGGATTGGAAAAAATAAGTGAAATTCGTGGGTCGAGTTAAAAACAGTTTTAATAGCACAGAAAAGAAAGGGATAATAAT
>VZTL01021747.1:325-31730 GCA_013400535.1 Scopus umbretta
AGGGAGAAATCCAGATGCAGATGAGAGCTGAATCCAAGCTCCTTTTCATAGCCCAGCTTGCACTCATGCTCCCAAGCAAGTTCACTGTTTTCTTCTGAGCGTTAGTGTACCTGGTCCAAATTTCATGCCTTCCTCATAAAGTAACTGCACTTAGGGTAATCAGACTGTATTTGCAAGCCATAAGAAAGCTCAGTGACACATATTTAAAAAGCTATTTTTGAATGTCTGGCTCCACACTTTTATCTCTTGAAATTCCCTTCATGGCTTTCTATGGCTCCAATCAAACTCCCATTGATTTCCTCAGGAATTGGATCAGGCCGCCTGTGGTGCCTGCCAAAACAAAAAAGCAGAATGCAGTCAAATGTATGCATCAGGAGAGCTGCAATAAAACCTGTTTAGATGAAAATGTGGTTCTACTCTGAAGACTGTCTCTGTCAGTGTGGTTGTGCCTTTCCTCAGTTGACTCTTAATATTTTCCTTATCATCAGCGCCAAGTTTAATATTTTAAAATTTGGAATTTTTTTTCTTGGGCTAAAGCCGTCTAAATTCAACCTGGGATTAGGAGAAGAAACATGGTCTTGTGGTTAAGACAATGGATGAATATTCACTCCCATTTCTGCCACAAATACCCACCACTAACCTTCAGCAAATTGCTAAGCAACTGATTTTCAAAAGCACTCAACTTTGGCCTGACTCTGCTTCCTAAGATTTAAACGGAAACAGAAATTTACATGAATGGGGAGAGAGACAGGTCAGACCTAAGTGTTGGCGAAAAGAAACTGTTTTCCATCCTCATTTCCTTCCGTTCAGTAGTATTAATCCTTCTTATCCATCGGGTCCTTTAAAACTGAAGTTCTTCAGCGTGGAGTGACACTCCTACATTGTACAGTGTCTGGTCTAATAAAGCCTCAATATTGATTGAGTCCTCTAGGATGATGTTAAGCTGGGACAGGAGCAAGGGTCCACCTTGACTACTATTCTGCTTCTGGCTTTGTCCAGCCAAGGAAGGTGAGACACAAACATAATAATGGAGCATGTTAAGAGTGCTCCTTCCCCTGAAATTTTAATGGTATGTTATCTAATAAATGATTATAATCATCACAATGAAAGTTAACAAATAATTCAGTCTAATGCCAAAAATGTAATCTAGTTCACATGCTCCTGTCCATGTTAGGAGGTGAACCAGACTTTTTTGTAACATGACTAAACACAAATCTGCTAAATAAGTTACAATTTTCCAGCCATTTATGCATTTTAGTAAAAATTGAGAAGGTAATATACTCCAACTCTATCCTGCAGTACCACTAGTTTAAAATGTGTCCTTGGGTAAATGACTTTTCTTCTTAGCAAATCCATTTTCTTCTTTCCTACTTTCCCAGTTTCATCTAGATAGCTGTAAGGACTTTGGGGTGGTGACTGGCTTTCAGTTACTCTTCCTGCAAGGCTTCCCAGCATGGTCCCTGGTCTTGAAAGGAGTTTCCAGATGCAATTGCAATGCAAACACAGGGATGATTACTCAATATATTCTACATAAAGCAATTATAGGAAAATCTTCTATCTAGAAGTATTTCTATTGGTCTGAGAGCATTACGGGCACTAGAAAAAATGGATATACTTCTGTATATAACCAACTTGGAGGAAATCCATTAAAAAAATAAGATGTCCTTTTCTGTTTTAAGTTTACCAAGAGTTGGAACTAAACACATGCCTTCTGAAGAAATCCCTTTCTCCCTCCAGCCATCACACTGAACTGAAATAAAACAGATGTGCTCAAATAAAAAAATCTGTGCTTACTTGTTATTTTTTTTCCTTGCCCTTATTACCAACACATATGACTTGCACCAATACAGGTAAAAGCAAGGAATATTCTTCAGAAGTTTCCCATTGCTATATTCTGCCAATACCTGCTGTGATCCCATTCCTATAAATAATGGGTTTCTTGTGTTATATTGTCAGATCCCAGCTGCACAAAAGCCAAACTCAAAACTCATTCTTAGAGATTTAAAAAAAACCAAAAAACAATCCCCCCTGCCCCAATCCAAAACAAATACATACAAATTCAACCAGAGATTAATATTTTAAAGATTTATGGTCAATTAATGCTTATTGTATGAAGACAAAAATGTGCTCCTTTAAAGTCCTTAAAAAGTACCAGTTTTGATAGAGGAGTATAAAGTATTGTTTAAAGCTTCATTCAAATATCCTTAAGAAATAAGTTCTCAGGATGGGGTTTCATAGTTTCACCATTACATTAAGAAAAATAAGTTGTTTGTAGAACACTATGCAGTTCATAAGTTACCAGTTATAAACTAATCCTCGATATCCAGTCCAAATCCTAAGGGAGGCTTCAAGGCAGCCACTTCTTTTTGGCAATACAGTGATGAAAGATATATTGTTGAAAACCATAAAGCCTTGGGAAAAAATTTAGCAAACTACGCAGGAATGAAATGTTGAGAGCTTGGCTCATCAGCTGGAGCTTTCTGGAGAAGGAGGGGCTGCAAATATTTTTCTACAGGTTAGCTAAAGTTAGGTTAGTCTTGAAAACAAAGAAAAATGCTATCTGTGAATTATTAAAAAGGTTTTCTTGTATATCGCAGAGGCTTGCTTTCCAGGGATCTGTGGGTAAAGATTAGATGTTAAATGAATATAAACTCTCCTTTTGTAAGTTGTTCATAGACATTATTACCACAAATGAAGTTTGCATTCAGAAAATATATGTTTACAAATTCCCAGGAACTTCTGCTCATAAGGAGGGACCATACTTTGTTGTATACAAACATTATGTATGTGACGCTGCACAAACACCCATTGCCACTTACTATGCCAGTCTAGGTGAACATAGAGGAATATTGTTTTTCCATAACACAGAGAATAGCAGAGGATTTCATGAGAGCCTACTGCCCCTACCCTCACTTCTTATCAAGGCAGAGCTCTGGCCAAAATAAAGCCTGCAGGATTTAGCAATGCAGTTAGATGCTCCCTTCCACACCAACTATAGGAGAAGCCAAGGCATTTTAATGAGAAGATTTCAGTGTACACAGCTTCATCACAGGTCATTTTATAAACCAGTAAAACTTTCCTGGACATAAAGAACAGTAGTAAAACAAGGTTTCCTAAGACTTCTGTACTAAATGAAAAAGGCTTAATTGCCCTCTCTGATGTTAGGAAAGTAACTCCCCAAAAAAGCCTGTAATGCCCTTCACACAGCCAAGGCCATGGACTCTGCAGGGCCTGAGTCAGCCTGAGCCTCTCCTTTTTTCCAAACCTTTGTGCATCCATTTACTTACCTGATAAACCCTTGGGGGCAGCCTCTGTGGGCTGTCCTGCATCAGAGGTGCAGCAGTGGTGTCTACAGCTTCTGCTGAGGACAGCCTGGCACACAGTGTATGGATGTTGTCTCCAGTGCAGCTTTCAGGCACCAGTCTGCAAACACAGACCTCTATGCCTGAGCACATCCCACCAGCAGATACACCATGGGCAGGCCTAAGGGTGGTCAGCTGAGCTCCAGGGACCTTATTTTCAAGCAAAGTGGACCAGGCCAACATGCCCTTCGTCAGGATGTTCTCACTGTGGCTGGAGACTTCTGGGTGCTGCTGTAATGCAGATGGTCAGATAAACTGAGACTCGCACCCAGACTTCAAATATAAATATTGGAAGTGACTTAATAATTTTGTCATGTTAACACCTCAGCTAGGCATCAGAAGAACAGAAACCAAAATTCTGGAGCTGAGTAGTACCAGAAGCTGGAGAACCTGGAGTCAGATCTGAAGTTTATGGCAGTGTGAGTTCTGTACACAACTTATACAAGATGATTTATTTTTAATTGCAGACTAATTCATGGAAAGACTTCAGAAAGCATTTGATATTTTTGGCAAAATCCTGGTCCCACTGAAGCCAATGACAAATCGCCCATGACTTCAATGGGACTGTGCTTTAAGGCTTTATTCCTCCCATCTCAATACAATGGCACTTTTGCCAATTAGAGTAACAACTTTTGGTTATTACTGAAAAGAGACATTATTAACAGAAGAATCTTAGTGTGTTCATCAGATGGTTGTACTGAGGAAAGTTTGATATAGTTCAGTGGCCACATCCTTCTGAACATGCACTCAGTGGCAGTTAGAAACATATGTTTTTTATAAATTTCTCATTCAGAAACAAAGACTGACAGTAAAAACCAAAAGCTTTGATATTTATATAAATTGCTAAATGGTTGCGCTGGAAAGTACGTTTCAATTAATGTGTCACAGTGCATCACAGTTGTTTTAAAGTTTGCCGACTCAACTGACTCTTTAGCTCTATGTAGGGTTTAGGTTTACTCTAAATCTGTGATATAGAAAACAGTGTGCTTCAGCGAGCACTTTCTAACAAGTGGAGATTTTTTAGTTCAAATTATTTCACTCAGATCCAGAACATGCAATAACATTAGTAGTATTTCCACCCTGTTACCTTTTTCAAAGCTATGCCAATATTCCCTTTTGAGTTTTATGTTAGCACTATATTCCAGTAAAGCCCTTTAGTGAGATTTTATATAGATTAACTACTAACCAAACACAACTTTGCCCATTTGTGTGTTAGCTTTTTTGTTTCTTATGTACTCTGCTGCCGCCTCTAGGACAACATTGTAAAACTAGGTTTTGTTCTTGGCAAGCAGAGGTAAAAGTTACTTCTATACCTCAAATAATGCTATAGGAGAAAAATGAGACAATCCTAACTGTATTTTTTGCTAATTTTGGAAACTAAAATGAAAAAGTGATAGCACGTGTCATGTTCAGTTAACAGGTCTTCCCTTCAAAGACACCATTGTCCAATTTTAATTCACTGCATTTTCTAGATTTAGCTAATCTATTCAGCTCTTGGGTCTGTAGGCAAATAAGGAAAATCTTTTTAAAACTTCCCTAGCTTTCAATTTTTCCACAGATCCAAGAGCCAAGTAGATTAGTGTATATAAAATGCTCCTTAAGTGTCAGAAATTGCCTGTGAGCTGGGTACCAGATAATGCACTCTGGTTCTAAACCTTTTGCTCTTCTAGGAATACATCAAAACGCATTGACCAGCTCACATCCCAAAGGGTGCTTATATTCATGGAGAGATTACAGCGTATTTCCTGATATTGATTGTACTGAGTTGGGGGTTGGTGATCTCAGAGAGGAAGAATGGTTGTCCTTGAGCAAGAGGAAAACTGTGTGTGTCATCCTGTGCTCATCACCAGCCTGCACAAGTGACCTGGAGCAGATCTTGATGGGCAGAAATCAGTGGTTAACATGTGCCTTTGCCAGTGTATCTTTCCTGGCAGGTGTCAGTAATGCTAGTACTCCAGAGACCTAAGATAAAGAAAATTGGATAAACAGTAAGAGAAACCTATAAAAAGGTCAATTTGGACTTGGAATTAGCTAGCAGAGAGCTCATGCTACACATGCAATTCTCATTTCCCTGCAGTACTTAAATAAAATAACTACCAATCCTGAGAAAAGCCCCTTTCTGTCTGAGATTGACATCTCCATGGCCCCACTTGGCTGCTGAAGGGCTTCACTCGCCTGCTTGGCTGCTCTAGGCTAGCAGGACACATTTGGAGCGACATGACCTTTTTTGCCTGATTCCACAAACAAGAAGGATTTTACCTTCATGTTATAGCACATCATTGGCCAAATGATATGCAAAATTGACTAAGAGGGGGAAAAAAAACCCCTCTGCTTACTGTTTTTTGGAGGTATCTTATTCAAAGATGTAAATCTGCTACATTCACCTTCAAGCACGAATTGACATTTCAGTCTTCCTTCCCCCAAAGTCAGAGCCGACTACAGTTCCTGAAAAGTGCTATTACCATATTAATACACTCTTGCAATATTGACTCCTCTGCAAAAAACCACCCACTAATTAGTAAAATTGACTGAAACGGAAAGACACATATACACAGTTTCTTTCACCTACTTGTGCTTCACTGACCAGCCCTTTTGCCCTTCAGATGCTGATGTTTTCCTGATTCAAGCTCACCTTGTCTCCATCAGTGCTCCCTGCAGCCCCTGTGACTGTCTGTCTGGACTTTCAAATGTACCCCAGCCTCCCAGGCGTTCCTCTTTTCCCATGTACCTGCCACTGCCACTGCCACTTTTGTTCATTAGGTGGTGAGGTAAATATTTTTTTTCTTTTAACTGTTGACCCTACATGTTAACTGACCTCCAGTCAGGCTGTGACCAAAGCCTGCTAAAATCAGAGAGGTATACCATGGTCTCCAACAGGGTTTGGATCAGTCTCTTACAGACTCACAAGGCCAGCATGCCTTGCCCACATGGGAAACAAGTTAAAATATTGACCATTCCACCTCAAATGAAGATCCCAATGAGGACAGTAAGTGTTTTGCCATTGACTTTGCTTAGGCCAGAATCCCATTCTGCTCAACTTCCTACAGGCAAGCTGTGCATTTATTGTACAGAAGGTAAGATTACTGAGGGACTGCTGTAACCAGGATTTCCCCATGGAAAACAAATGGTTTATTGAATCCAACTTCCCTCAACATTAGAAACAGAAACATGTATAAATCATGTTAGCTGAAAATGTGTGGAACACCTTCTAATCTTTTTTACTTCCTAACCAACAAATATGTCCTATGTACTTCGGTCTTGTTTGAGAAATGCTAACCCCCTTCATTTAAAACTAAATAAATAAATTGCAGCCATCAGAGAATGATTATGGAAAGTTATGCCAGAACTCGGTGTCTTGCGGTCACTCCACAATAAAAGATTGCTTATGGTGCTATGTTTTCTTTCCTTTTTCATTATTATTTTAGAGGAGGTAATTATTTCTGAAGTCATATGGAAAAAGTTTGATTAAAAGTATATTTATACAAATGAGTGTATTCCTAAATAATGATCCCTTCTGAATAGGAGCAAGTCCATTTTGGTTGGTTTGATTTATTTATTTATTTTAAAAATAAGGATTGTTCCTTCAGAGTTTTCCCATTACACTAAATAATGATATATGAGCAGTATGAAAAATGAAAGCTGGCAGAAGCAGTTGAAGAAAAAGCAATCTCCATAGGAGTCTGGATACAGAACTACAATTTCTGTAAGTGATGAATGCAAACCAGAATTCTTTTCAAATGCTAGCCTTTGAAAAATGCATACTAGAGAAGAACATCTTAAAGTTCTTCATGCATGAAATATACATTTTCCCTTATTTAAAAATTATTAAAAAATCTAAGCTTTAGGCATCTTCTTACACTTTTACCTACTCATAAAAGTTATTAGTATTACTCCATTTTTATGCAAAGACTTTAAAGAAACTTAATATTATAGCAGTGGAAATGCAGAGCAAGAAGAAAGTCACCTCCAGCACTATTCCCAAATCTACCACAGGAAAGAGCAACCCAATGGTCTCTTTCAACATGCAAAGAGGGAAAGAAGTATAACAAGCAGAGGAGGCAAATAGGAGCCAGGATTCTTTGGTCAGATTTTGTTCATTCATTTTTGAAATGGGAATAGAAACAACTTGCATCCCCTGGGTATTGCTAAAGACTTAATTATGGTTTTTTTTTATGATGCTTCAATTATACTTGCATGGAACGATAGCTGCATATTGCCACACACACACACAATTATTCATTAGTAGTCTAGTAACACATCTAGTGTAGTCTTATCCTCTGAGAAATGATAGACCCCACCCTACAGAGATTACAAAAATAATAATAATTCTTTATTGTTAAAAAGTAAGATAATCATATCTACCAGATGGGCAATTTGTAGGAAGCTATTTGTTGCTTTTCGTAGAGGAATACTTTCATTTGTACATACGTAAAAGCTAGTTCGTGCAAAGTGCCAGTAGATGGAGCTAAAGAATATAGGCACATTTCCAGGTTTTGGGGGGTCAATAGAAGAGAGAATGTTCCCTTCCGCTTTGTAATTTGTACCAAGATACAAGCACAGTTCAGATGCCATTGAAGCTGAAGATGCAATCTAGCCCTAATTATACAGCCAAGTTTGGTCTTGGTTCCCAATTGCACTGGAGCATCAGGTCCACCAGGAAGTGGTATTTCACTGCAGATCCTGCAAGGCTCCCTGACCCTTCGTCCTTCTCTTGACTGCCATAGTGCTCTCCCACTACCCATCCAGACATGTACTGCAAGGCAGGAACTGGATGTACAAAGAGAAAATATAATGTGGTAAATCTGGACGAAATGCAGACAGATCTGGCAGGGAGAGGGAAGGGATGGGGCCAAGAGGGATGACATCCGCCATCATGGAGCCTTGCAGTATTCAGACACCCTGAATATCTATGATATAATCATGACTGCTCTATTTGGGATTTGCTCAAAAAAAGGTCCAAGAAAGACCTGAAGAAAAAAATCCTGAGAGAAACTTCTGGTTTTGATATACTACTTCCAAAACTTTATTTGAAAATTTAGTTCTTTCCAGCTCATTTTGTCAAGAGATCCCTAAATTCTAGTTTGATTATCATTGAGCAATACCATGCTCATCTAATGTTGCCTCATTCATTGGTGATGACCAGAAAGTTCATCTCGTGTGAGACCTTTAGGTCAATGCACCTCAATAAATTAGGAAAACTCATACCTAATACATGAGTTTTAGATCTGTGCAGGGCAGGGATCTCCCTCCCTCGCTTCCTTCTTTTGGGTGCTGATATCCTTCTGCTCTTGTAATGTCCAAGCTGGACAAAAAGCTGTGGGCAATTCTTCAAAGGAGGAACGTGAAGTGAAACCCCTGTCATTCAAAGGCAAAGTTTCCCATGTAGTTGAGATGTCTCCTTTGGTTTTAATTTTGTGCATATACTGTTCATAAACAGAGAATACTTTTAGAAGAAAGCACGGAGGTGGCTGCTAAATTAAGTAATTGTTCACTCAGTGAATTCTTACTTTACCAAGACACATGCATTCAAAATTATTTCAAAAGTAATTTGCTGAAATTCTTTATCTTTCACAGCTTTCAAGATCTGGCTTAACAAACATCTTCCAACAGAGGCTGTTACTTGAGTTTTATATGTATCAGCAACTTTCCTCACTGCGATCAGCAACACTTCAGATTTTGAAAAGATAGACATTTTCCTCCAAGTCATCTTGTTTACATTATTTTCCTTTTGCCACAATAAGGGAAATTTAGTAGAGCAAAACAAAACTTCTCCACATCTCAGTGCACTGCTGGTGCTGGGCTCCAGATTAGGGGCCACACTGGAGCAATGTTGGCACTGCAGAGCCTGGGGGCCTGGAGAGCTCCCTCAGCACAGCTGGGAGCAGGCTGGAGCCAGGTCTCAAAGATACGGCCCTGGACCTAGAATTGCCTGAGGTTGTTAAAACAAAACCAATGCTAATTTCCATTTTTGCTCAGGGTGATTTGCTTTACCTTTATGCCATCCTCTTGGAGAGAAATAAATGGATGCAAACTGCTTGCTCCTGTCCCCATGGTGAAGGTTTCTGCCCCTGGAGTCAGACTGTGGCCATGCACAAGATAATCTGACATCCAGCACAACTGAAAGGCAAAAAGTCATCACCCGCAGAGTTAGGAGTCTGAGGGCATGGTGTGGGTGGTGGGGAGCATGCTAGGAAGCACACACAAATGGGTCTGATGACTGTGAAGAAAGCTTCCCACCCACAGGCAGTGGATGCACACCTCCTCCCTTCTTACTGTTTTTTGTGCCTATAATACGTGTCTGCCTGCTCAGCCACACGAATTGTTTGTGTCTCACCTGGCAGCTAAATAAGGGCAAGAAGCTTAGGTGGAACAATTTTTAACAGACATGTTTAGACAGATTGCTGGAGGAGTTTGGGGGTGAAATCCCCTGGCATTAGCTGCATGAAAGTTGCTGTTGCTGCTCTACATGCTGCTATGTGCTGACTCAGCTGATACCTTTTCACAGACTGCATAAACCAAGAGTTTATTTATAGCTATATAAATATATATATGCTCCAGTGGGTTTAAACCAGGCCATCAATGACTGCTAAAGAGGCAAGTGGCAACTTTTTCCAAAGGTAGATTGTAGGTCATGTAGGTCTTTAAAGGCCAAAACCCAGTACGAGACAACCACAGACCCTTAGAGCTTTTGGAGCAGCAGGTGCTAAAAGATGAGACAGCGCTTACAGTAACGGCAGTACCTGGCTAGAAAGTGGCATAACTTTCTTGCCAATTAGGATTGCAAGCCAGTGTCATTCCCCTATTTTTGTCTTGGTACCAAAAATGAAAAGGAAGAGCATGAAAAAGAGAAGGTTGGGCCAATAGTATCTTGTTTTTTCATGGACATGTTCCTTGCACCCCTCTCCCTGGGAAGGTATATTAAGAAATGCTTTTCCTCTCACTATCGTGCCTGCCTCAAAGAGATAATTAAGTGACATCCTGGTAAATTCTTATGAGTAGAGAGGAAGATTTTGAATGCTGGCACATGGCGCATGCTTTACTATGGCAATTGTGCAAGCTCAGATTTATTGGGACGGTTAGTCATATCAGTCCAAAGACTGTCATATCCCGTTTTCACTAGTGTCATGTAATTAATCTTCCCTTGACTTAGAGTCAGACCTCATCATTCTAAATACCATAATAGATTTTTAAATGAGAACATTAATAACAAGGTCTCTCTGTTATTTACCTTGGCTAGAGTAATGAAAGCCAAAAAGGAGATGGCTACTCCCAAGGGCAGGTGAGGAGAGGCGTAAGAAGGAAATGAAGGTTGCTGACCTTCCTGTAGGAGAACCCAGGAAAAGAGTATGATTTGCAGAGCTTTAGTTCATCACTGAAAAAGAGGTTGTTGTTGTAATTTCTATTACATACTTTGGAGGCACTTCATACGGTAGTGATGAGGCCATAGGCATACTTAGATATCTCTATTAAACAATAAAAGCATAAAGGTATAATATGTCAGCCTCATTTAAAATAAAGATAACTACATTGAACTGGAATTTTTTCTACCAGTAATTGGTCTAAATTGTTTATTTAAATTTGTCAATATATAAGAATGCTGAGTGGGTTCTTTGCAAATCAGCTCTAGTTTTCGGGTTGTATTACAAGAGTTTAAGCAAAAAGCCAGAGGCAACAATTTCATCTTAACAGACTTCAGAAAGCTGGGAGAGTGTAAGATACTTTCAATTCCCTGCCTGTATCTTTATGCTTTCTGAGATGTATGTAAAATGCATATATTTCTATAGGTATGGAACACAGTACACAAGGCAATGAAATTGTGACACCACATTCACATATCAAATGAGAACAGAAGCAGCATAGTATTAACCCAGCTTCATGACAATCACTGCAAAGAGAATAAGATGGTAGAAAAACCACAGCCTTCTCTGAATTACAGGGTTAAAACTGGAGTCTCGTGCACTACTTTTCTGCCTCTACACTCCATTAAAATGAAAGGGCTAATAAGAAATGCATTTTAGAGTTCAGTCCCAATTATCCAAACACCACAGAGGACATGGAGTGAATGCAGATTATCATGATTTTAAGGAATCAATGGATTTTTCAAGGAAACACAGAA
This sequence comes from Scopus umbretta, assembly GCA_013400535.1. Classification (NCBI taxonomy): domain Eukaryota; kingdom Metazoa; phylum Chordata; class Aves; order Pelecaniformes; family Scopidae; genus Scopus; species Scopus umbretta. The sequence goes on from VZTL01021747.1 coordinate 11,804, forward strand.
ATGGGGTCACAACTAGAGCTTTTCCAGAAAGTTAAAAAGAGATTGATGTTCCTGGTGTGCCCCAATCAGAGCAGCAAGAGGGAAGAGAAATGCCCTCCTGTATGGATGGCTCAGCTTGGACTTGAATTTTCACCTAGCGGTGCTGTGACCACTGGAGAAAGCTGTATTCTCCAGCTTTTTTCTGAAAGGCTTCAAACCCATTGCAGAACATGGAATGGCAAGTGGAGAGAACCAGGCATCTTCTGCCAAAGATTACATTATTTGGTACTTTACTACCCTTTAGTACCAAAGGCTACGTCATTCAGATGGAAGCACAAGACCCAAGCCAGGTTTTCTCATCTGTTAGTGGGGGTTGGATTATCCTCCCTGTGAACATGAGCAATCACCAGGGGTGAAATCCTAGTAGAGAAGAACTTTTTAGAAAAAGTGGAGTTACACCAGGGTAAATATCCACAATTGTAAATTGAAATTGTCAGAAACAGCAGAAATATTACTCAAGGGTCGAGACCCATTGAGGGCAGGTGCCTACAGCACAACGGAAAGCTATTTCTTGCTCCTGCTTAACAGTTCACAGGAAAACATCCCTGAAAGACCATAGAAATACATAATAGAAATTGGCCACAAAGAGCTTACAGTGGAAATGCCAAAGCAGAGCAAAAATTTTGATAAACAGAGTTAAGCACAGTGTACCAGGAAACTCTCTGACTAGTTATCAGCAAGGAAGACCCAGGCATACAGGCTGTGCAGTCATATTCTGAGATACCTGAAGTCACCAAACAGTATGACAGATTTGGAAAATGTTTGCAGGATAATGTGCTGGTCTTGATTACTTTTTACAGGTGAATCCTCCAGACCAGATAGAAAATACCTGAGTGTTTTATTGTTGTACACACCCTTACAACTTCTCTATTTTTGTTTTGTTTCTGTGCCATCTTTTTTAATAACAGTGGCAGCAGTACCACAGCTGGGAGAATCAGAAAAGGTGACATAAAATGCAGTCAGTCAGAATGACACACTTTACTTGTATTATTTCAAATGGAAAATTTGATTTGAGAGCTTTTGGGGTTACTGTTCTTAATTTATAACAAAGAGGTTGAAATTGATGAATACCATAGATCATTGTATTCCAGAATGGCACCTTGAGATGTTACAAGTATTAATGTAAAATGTTATACTATATCCAAAAACTGAAATGGGTTAATATGATGTTTCTTCCTTCTAAAATTTCATCAAATGGAATCCACCACAGGACAATACAGCTTTCTAGTAGAACTAAAATTTCTTGTCTCAAATTTCATGTAATTTCAAAGTTATTTCCCTTTTGTCCTGTGAATTGCTAACAGCAATTCACAAAGCCAAATTTTCGTAATCATATTATCGTCATTATGATATCTCTTTCTATGGCATATTTTCTCTGATGATTCCTAGAGCACTTTGTAAATTAAAAAGTGGTATAGTAAAGAATGCTGTCAGTTCATGAAAATGGCAAAAGAAAAGGCTTATCTTGCTAAAACCATCTATTTGGTTTCATATCTGCTAACCAGAATGAAGAACAATTCGTGAAACAGAGTTAAGGAAATGAACACAAAGTAGTCAGGACAGGCCTGTCTAGCATTAATGCTTGATTACCTCAGGTCCAGTATGGACAGGAGATATTGATAGCAAGAGAGAAATTTACCGTCATCTTTTAAAAGCACCCAAATACCCTTGCTAATCTCAGGGATAACTATATGAGATACAGATACCTCAAGGGACACAGGCTGTCCTAAGGAATTTCCAGTCTAAATAGACATGACAGTCAGAGAGTAGGAAAGGAGGAAAATTATCATATCCAGTAAAAGATAAGGATTTGAAGCACCTACAGATTATGTGCAGTCAGGCTCATGCTTATCACTGGAAGGAGATTGGGGGTATTTTAGCCCTGCTTGTGTGCCACGTACCCCCGTGTCACACGTGGTGATGCCCCCGCGGAGATACGCATCTCTGCCCCCTATACAGAATGAGTCCGTGGCAGATATGAGAAAATAATCCATCTTCCAAGGCCAAAGCACTGAACGGAGCCACAGGCAAAGAAAAAAAAGTCCCCTGTTTTTATGATCCATCTCCTCCTATAAAAAATATTCACTATGCCTTTAGACACTAACTCTGGAGGAAAATACATGACTTCTGACTGCAGTAACATTACTATTGCTCCTCCAGTTCTTCTCAAACCTGTAAGGAATGGTGGGTCTTCCTGTACACCCTTTTTTCGTGTTCAAAGTCCCAGTGAAGTTGGCAGAAAATTACATCAGGATGCAGGACCAGGACTATGTGCTTTGAATGGTTCCTGAACAGAATTGCCCTCGGCGGGACTAACTACTCATTTCTTTTCACTGTAAAAAATGGGTTTTAAAGCACCCTGAAAGCATAGTGTACACAGACATATACACATGAGGCTCTGCTTCAAGATTAATATCCCCCAAAAGTATATATCAAACAACTACAAACTTGAAAACTCTCTAATAGTACAATGTTTTGTTTTGTATGCCTCTTTCCTATTACTCTTCACAAAAGATATTGCACCCTGTTCTTTGGGATTGTTCAGCAGAAAAAGTGGGTGGCGTATCCCAGAGCAAGAAGCAGGAGTGGACCTGTAATAGTGATTTAATGAACGCCAAAAATGATCCCTTGCCTACATGAGCTAATCTATCTTGCCAGCAGGAACAGGAGTGGATGTAGCAGTGCTACAGCTCTGAGAGTGCAAAACTGATCTTTTTGCCAAATTCCCCAAAGAGAAAAGAGCAGCTCTGTTTAACGGATCATGATAAGTCACAATTGTCATTACTGCATTTCAGGGCAACATGCTTTATTTAGCTCCTTAACCTTGGCCTATTTGTTATCAGCACAGTCGAGAATAGTTTGTATTCATTAGGAGACTTGTTTATTTTGTAACATAATCCTTTTCTTTGTTAACATGAAAGCACAGAGCATGAAGCACTGGAAGGACAGTTCATCCAGGTCTGCAATGTTGTTCCATAAAAAATGTCTCTTGATAAATGATTACCAGGATTAGATTTTATGGGCTCGATTCATAAGAAATTTCAGTCTTATTCCCATATGTTTCTTACATAATAGGAAACATACAGAAGATACTTAAAAGTGCAATTCCCGGTCATTCATTAAGTGTTCCCCTTCTCTCGTGATTCTGGGTAATATAAGATATTTTTGTATATTTTGTGGATTTACTCATCTTGGAAGAATTTGTTTTAAGCATGTCAACATTTTCCTGTAATTTGAAACCAGATTTTTACCTGCATTCCCTAAGGATCATTTGAAAACAAAACAAAACAAAACACTTTTTTGCCTCTCTCTCATCTTGCTAATATCCAGCTCCAGGAAAGACTTAGAAGAGAGAGAAGCACGTAGAAGAGAGAGAAAATTACACTGGAACAGGTGGCTGCTGTTTGAGTGCAGAAAAGTCTTGCATTCTCACAAATGGCTTGTGATTCCTGCTGCCATCCTTAGGCTCTCAGGTCACCAACAGAGAGAAAAAGAGAAAGTCCACACAAATTTGATACTCCCCCAAAAAATCCAGCTTCTCTGAGCCTCAAGGTAGGCTGGAAGAAGTAGAAGTATACAAAAGGTCTCCAGTCATCTTGAAAATTCATATTTAGGTTACTTCTTCAGTCTGTCCTTGAACAGATACCTTTATCAAGTAAGTAGAAAATGTCTCTTTAGATAAACTAGATATAATGCCAATAAGCAACATCAGAAGGACTGTCTTTAGAGAGCATTGCACTGGCTAGTGCTTGGAGCCAGTTTAATGAAGGAATGTTAACTCTTAGAAATACAGATATGTGATCATGGGGATTTAATACAGCTTCTAAGACAAAGAACCTAATTTCATTAAGTGCTCAAATGCCTTTTTAAACTGGTGCTGCCCCATATGTCCATTAATCCAAAAGAGAAATGGACAATTTTTCTGCCACTTTCTTGATGTGACTTTTTAAAGTTAGCAGAGGCAGATCAAGTGTGGCCATTCTGCACCTCAGGAGGTTATTTGCTGTGTGGGCTATGACTACATTTGTATTTCAACACCTTTCCTGCGTTTGGAGATTATCAGACATTTTTCCTCTGAGCAGAAGTAAGGACAGACGTAGAACCCCCCCTCCCCAGGCTGCTGAGCACATTTTACATGCAGTAAGAAAAAAGTGTCTGTTTGCTCTTTGTGTGTGAAAAAAACCCCTGCAATGTTCATATTAAAGCTGAACTTTTGAACCTCGAGCACTCATGTTAGGAATATCTTGTTCACCTATCCCTCTCCTGGAATGTTTTCCATAAAGTTTTATGATGGAACACATAGTAAACAGAAACAATCTTCATCATACACAATCATTTAATCTTGCCCACAGCACACAGTTCATCCCTACTGCACCCTGGATTTTGGGTTTCTCTCACCACCCTGCACTGGACAGATACATTTAGGTAGGCTTTGATGTGCTTGGTCTTCTGCTTCTAAAAGAGGCAAGGGAAATGCACCTGAAACAAAGTAATTTCTATTTCTGCAACAAAAAATATCTCATGTATAGTCAGGCTATTGAGTTTTTTCCAAAAGAGGATTCCAAAAGTAGGATTCCACTTATAGGTTTAAATGGTGGGGTTTTTATGCTTAAGAAACAATGATGTAGCTCTTCGCCTTGTACATCAACACATATGGGTCATACTAAAAGGTTACTAACTGAACTTCCTAAAAGCTGGCTGGATTAAACTGAGTATGGAGTTGGTAGCTCACTGCACAACTGGCTCTTTTCAGGACAGGCAAAAAGAGGCTACACAAGACCAAAAGCTCATTTCAACCATTCTTCTACATAAAAAGTACTCTGATTCCAGCAGGATTTGGGTTCCACAGGAGAAGCCATCTGGAGCTATAACCACACTTAAGGATCTCTGGAAACGCCTTGTGGGTATTCTTTGTGCTTCTGAAAACCCAATGCCATTGAAAGACTTCACAAACTTTTGTTCTTTAATGGAGAACATAACTGTGGTTGACGGAGGTCTAGCAGGCCCAAAGGGCGGTTAAAGCACAGTAGCTTCTGTAGCTGGTGGCACACAAGAGAGTATTATGTCTTGCCTAAGTGTCTGCCTGCTGCTAACTCCTGACACTGGACAGAGACCCATTTACTAGGAACGCTGGCCCTGTGCCAGGGGCTGTCTCAAGGCTGAAGCACACATCTCTGGGACACTAGCAAGATGCTTTAACCATGCTGCCTCAGGAGCAAGCAAGCCATTTTTCACAGAGCATCCTACACTTTCCTCTGGGACAAGAGGACACATGGTCCTTAAGAGAAGTGATTTATGCTCTGCACATAAAGAGTTGTAGTAAAAACCTGGCTTTCTGCTAGGATGGCACCCAGTCCTGAATTTATCCAAGCCCAGTATTGTTTCCATTAGATAAACCTCTAGGTTTGGCGTCACTTAACAAAGAGCAACTTCATAATGAAAATTCGCTTTGCGTTAGAACTTGGCATGTGCGCTGTTATGCCTAGGAGCCAGCTTCCCTTTTCTTCATATGTATTTTAATAGGTTGATCTGTTTTCAAGCAACAGGTATCCAAATGGGTCAGTGTTTATTTATACATCTGAGATTTGCCCTTCTGCCTCTTATGTTAAAACTGTGATTGTTCCAGGGTTATAGCTCTTTTTCCAGAGTGCCCACAAATTAGCAGCTATCCTTAATTCCACCACTTCACAAAGACTTGAGCCTTTTTGTTTGTTTTTGAAGCTACAATGTACCTGAATATCACAGTGGCATCTCTAAAATGAAAAAAAAAAAAGAGAGATAAGACTGTGGTACACATTTGAAAGAATAAGATACTGTGGATGTTTTAATATTCTGTTGATTTCTGGACGAAAAAAAGTCTGAATTTAGAAGTCCCTTCTTCAGAATTACTTTTTGAGTCATGAAGCATGCCTGGCAATTGTTAAGTATAAAATGAGAAAACTATTTAAGCCAGCAAGCTTGGCAAAATTTATAGAGCCTTCTTTCTGTTACGATTCTGCCTATATTTAGCATTACAGACCATTGCATTTTCTAAAAACACCTTATTTTTCTCCATATTTGGAAGCATGTTCAAAAGCAGCCATGTCAGAGTAGAGCTACATACTTTCTAGCATCCCTACTTTGTACATATAGCATGGGGCAACCACAGTTAGGCAGTTTAGGCATGGTAAAATAAGTATTTTGGGGAAGGATCAGGCCAACTGACTATATGCAAAGCAAGCAGGCAGCACCTGCAAAGCCCAGGGTTTCCAAGAGGTTTCAGGTTTACTGTGCACAGGTGCAGCAACGTGGGTGGGAAGACTGGTCTTCCCTGAAAGCGCTGGCCTTGTACCACTGAGCCACTGCTCAGAGCAGCACAGTCTTTGGCTTGAATTCCATATATGAATGATCTCTTGTGGAAAAAAAACCAAACAAAAAAACCCTCCCAGTCCAGGGCACTCTCAATAGATAACAAGAGCACAGGACTGTCTAAGCTCTCATAAGAACATTCAGAAACCCTGGACAAATACATACAGTTATTGCTGGAATTGAATTACTGACTCATTTAGTGGCATACTTCCCTCTAAGTCAGTTTGAGAAACATGCAAGTTCAAGGAAGGAGGTAATGAGATCCAGGAGTGATAATGCACATCAGATTAGGTACGGGGTTAAGGGAAAATGCAGCAACCAAAAAGAAAACCAAACACAGTTCTGGGCTGCATGACAAAGGCAACAGCTCTTTTTCTCATACATGGGTGAAGCTGCTTTTAAGATATGTGTATGACTTGGGGCTTGCCTGTAATGGAATGATCAGTCACTTCCTTCTGTTAAAGAACTACTCAAGAACTACTTCCTCAAGACCTACTTTCCTGAAGGTCTTGAAAGGATGAGAAAAATCAGTCCAAGCGTTTGAAATTGAGGATAGTTTGATCAAATTTTACCTCTTTTCTTACTCCTCTGTCCTTCCTTTGGTTCTCAACAACATTTTGTGCTAGGCACTTTTGGTATGCCAATCACCAATCACAGAGATCACATGTTGTGAGAGAATTTAAGATGTGAGGTTTAGAAATCCCCTATATCTCAGTTCCCTAAGCCCTCAAAAGTCAAAATAGGCATTAACAACTGATAGCATTGAAAAGGAGGCTGAGTGCAACCTGGAAACTTCAACCACCATCTCTAGATTCAGCTACTGTTATGAAGACACAAAGTCTACCTCCAGTACAAATTAAAAAAGTAAAAATAGTGAGGTTTTTTTCCTCTGAAACACCTGAAATGTTTCTTTCTTGGAGCAAGGAGAGGGGGGGGAAAGAAAGGAGTTTGGGATCTTGCTTTTGAAACAAAGCACTGCAATACAAGCCAAGCTCATTGCTTCCTGAGTGTTACAGCTTGGTATCCCTCCCACCTCTCTCTCTTCAGTAAGCCACTTTCCTGAAAGACCCCACAATGCCTATCATGTGTTATGTCAAAATTAAAAATACTGATAGTAACGGCCCATAAAGAGCACAGGGGCAGGAAGTATCCAAACCATATCTGCCTCAAATACTACTATGGCTCGCACAGATACTTGACTGTATCAAACCACTTCCAACTCAATATTTCAATTCAATGCATTTAGAGTTTTAGATGTGGGTCAGCTGGATTAGAAACAGTACATTTTATAAGATTACCCCCCACTGATAATTTAAAAGACTAGCAATACTGAAAGTTTTCCCCCAGCTAAAATTATCAATTTGCAAAAGTTGAGTGTTGCCAGAAGGTTTTTGAGGACTTGACAGTCATAAAACAGAAAACAAAACATCATATGACCATGTCAACAAAGAGGTCCAAGATACAGCTATTAGGGCCGCTGACCTTTCCTTCACCCTTTGCCTGCGTAAGGGGAAGATGAATGCCACTTACTGCATTAAAGAGAGAGGTCAGGCTGTACTTGGCCTGAGAATAATCAGGACAGTCTAGACTTTCATCTGCATTGCAAGTCAGAAGAAGAAAACAAAAACAATAAAGCTGAAGTAACATCACAGCTTGAAAGTCATGATGAGAAGACTGAGGATGAACAATCAATACAAAGCATCTGTTTCTCCTTTGCTACCAGGCTCTTTTCTGTTATGCTGGCTATCCCAGGTCCTCTGTTTCCCAGCTTACTGCTTTTATTCCTTCTGCTGCTTTCTGCTAATTTTGGCTGTGCAAAGCCCTATCAGCAATTTAGCACAGGTTGCTTTAAACTGAGGTGAAATACCAGAGCTTACTCTGTGCACAGAAATACCAATAGTAAGTTCGACTTCAGCATGTTTAACTGCTTTGCTACACTGCACCCTGGGAAAGGAAATGCAGGGCCAGGCAGGAGTATTTTAACAGTGGTCTGTAGCCCCTGGATGCACCATTCCTCAGCAGCTTCTCCGATAAACATCGACCTGGTGTGATGTGTGTCCCCAGAGCCAAACACTGACAGAAGCCATGCGGCTGCACAGCTCTCCTGGCCAGGCAGTGAGTCTCCAGTGCTCTGCTGGCTTGTTGAAACTGAAATAGTTCAGTGGAGAATAGGAATCCACATGGATATAATCTTGCTGACCTGGTCCCAGCTCCTCCTGCTCACAACCTGCTCTGGGGACTTTTTTATGCTGACTGTGTCTGCACTTGTTTTCATTTGACTGCCATAATCTCCTCCCCAGCAGATAAGCTATGGCACAAGGAAAATGAATTTTTCCTGCATATGGCTGACACAGATGTTTCAGTGGTTGGGGTTCCCTCCACCTTTCCTCTTCCCCCTCTCATCTTCCTCTTATTTTGATCCCTTGCGTTAATTTGGTTAGAATTAGAGAGCTCACTTTGCTTAACTGGACAGAATGTGTGGCTTAACCCTGGCGGCAGGTGACCGCAGCTGTCATTTCAGGACATGAAAATTCACTCCTACAATACAAAATAAAAAATAAAAATAAAATTTAAAAAAAAAACCCAACAATGCAAAACCACCCAAGGTGTGGTCCCATACATGAAGTCCAAATAATACTCTGTGGGTATTTGCTGTCAAATGCCTCACCACACCTCTAATCATCAGGCATGAAGAAGCTGAGATGTCATCTAACAGAATCGTCTCAATAAAACTGTTGTATCATTTCTCGGTGGTGGCTTTGCTGGGGGCGGGGGGAAGTTCCTCTGCTTATTTTATTTTTCAGTGTGTTTTTGGAGATTTTTGCACTTTCTACATAGCTGATAAACGGACCTTTTAACTTCTGCAGCAATTGTGCAATAAATACAGTGCAAAATCTCTCTTGGTGGGCAGTCACTTTGGATTTTCCAATACCTATTAGCACTCTAGAATTTTATAAGTGTCTCACACTAGTTAGTTCAGCATATGCTAAGCAAAACTTTCCTGCATTGCACTTTTTGCCTATCATTTGTCATCTGTAAATAGAGTAAGAAAGAATCAACTTCCTAAGAACAACAGTATGTTCTGTATAGAGAGCAGTACTGCTAAAAATACAGGGCAATAAGGAAATGCAGCATAGTCTGGTAGTCCGGGCTGGGATCTCTCCAACTCTAATGCTGCCTTCACCAGTACCTTCCTGCAACCCTTGGTTATCTGAGAAACCCTGTGAAAGCTGTGAGGAGGCTCACCCGAACAGGGAACTGGCACCTGCTTGCACCCCAGGACGCTGTGGTTTGAATTGATACTGCTCTGAGTGTGCTCAGAGCGAGCCCAACACTTTCAGCTCCTGGGGAGAAAAAATAATACTGGCCTTTTGCATTTCCTAATTCCTACTTGCTTTAGCTACAAACAGGCTAAGTTTCAGTGCTGAAGAAATACTTCCAGGGTCCAGAGAGTGTGGAGACACTGCAGCTCTGGAGTTACAGGGGGCACCACAGCAGCATGGAGTCCTTCAGGCGTTCCCCCAAGGACACTGCACTCCTCCACCGCTCCATGGAGAGCTAAATCTGTTTGTCACAGGCCAGAAGTTTGTCTCCATTCCCAATATGTAAAGTAAGGATAATACTATTTATCCCACGGGGAAGTTCTGAGGGCTTAGGTAATGTGTATACATGGCTTTCGAAATATAATCCACTCCAAGGTCAGCCCTTCGTTCGCCTTACGGAGCTGCGTGTGCATGAGCGCACGTATGTTTCAGAGGGAGCTCTGAGGTCACCCCAGAGGTGGCCATCCCCTAGCCGAGAGCCATCCCATTATCAACTCATAATCGGAAGGGGAAGAGGCAATCAGATTGGTTACACTGGCGTGATAACGTGCATTTGATGAATAGCTGTGTACCGAGCAACATCATCCATCCTTGCCTATTAGAGCATAGAGAAAAGTGGTGAATTAGCTTCATGCTGAAAATGAATGGTTGGTCCGGGCACCCTGATAAGGTGAGACACACATCCTGGTGATTAGCTGGGTCGGTACTAAAGAACATCAGGAATTCACTTCTGCCGCTGTGATTGGTAATTAAGTGACTCGTCTACTGGCCGACAGTCCTGTATGCTTCCCCAGGCAGTTGTTAGTTCTTCGAAAACCACTCCTGACAAAATGAGGTTTGCCCTTGGTACACAGATAATGAGACTCAGCTTGACAGGTGTGGCGCGATTAGAGCGCCGCTACACGCCGCTCTTTCTGCTATAGCCACTCCGCAGTAAACACACTCATTACAACCCGCTGGTCCCTGGAGGCAAAGCATGTTTGACATTATTAATTGGCTTTTCTGTATAAGGAGTCAAATAGATGAAAAGGTTTATCAAGCTGAAATAATTAATTTTGCCTGAATTCGCTGACAGTTCAGTTCTCCTGCAAAAGACCATTTTAAGGGTTTGGTTTCTTTTTTTTTTTTTTTTTTTGAATTTCAAAGTTCAAAAGACATAATAGTGGTAAAAGTGGAGCTTTTTAGTAAATTATAATTAAAGGGAATTTAATTAATTTAGACCTGAGAAAAGTGTGTGCGTGGGGGGGAACTCCTATCTTTGTCTATACAGAGGTCTAGATGGTAGAACATATCATGGCTTAATAATGCATTAATTTTAATCTAATCAAAATATAATAAAAGAGGTAATTATGTTTAAAAATTATCATGCTCCAATATTGGTATATTTAAACACTTAATACTTACACTGCTTCCAGTTAGCCAAAGTTGTAATTGTTGCACTCAAATTTAGCTTATTTAATGATAGGGCTTATATTCATGAGGTTAATTGAATAAATCATTGTAATAACTCATGGTGAAACTATGATTATCTATCAGGTTCTAATTTCACTTTCAAAAGGAAGTTATTTTTCTTGGTTTCTCTCTCCAAAAGGCAGTAGATATTCTCCTCAAAAAAACTTGAAGCTAGTGTTTGAATCAAAAAAACCAAAACATACTTCTTATGTACTTTTCAAATGACACACTCTGCAGTTTATTTAGCCTTTTCAAAGCATGCCAGCGTCACTTAGCAAATGTTTTAAACCTTCCACATTAAAACATCCAGACAAATATTGTGTAATTATGTGTATTCAGTCTGTTTACAAGCCCTTCCATACTAATGAAAACATTCACCTTAAAATTACAAAGGCATAAGATTTGAAATTTCAGAAAAGCGCCTGTAATATGGAAGTAAAAAACCCGGGAAGAGCAAGTGGGTCAGCAGCTGCTTCTACGCAGTCACTTTTTTATACATCTGCTGATGCACTTATTTGGAGATTTTAAAAGGACCTCTTCACACTCATCTTTTAAAAATCCTTTTGACCTTTTCCGACAGACATGTGTGCATACCACCGAGCAAAGCAATGAAAAAAGTTCTCTAGTAAACCAGTTATTTTTGCTGAAGCCTCAGTGGCCCATAACCATCAGACCACTGCACTTTATGTACTGTGTGGACTATTTCAAAACACTCAAAATGTTTCAAAACAGCAACAAGGGAGTTTTTCTACATTTAAAGCAGAATCTCTACCATCAAGCACTCCACCGTTTGTTCAACAGCATTATAATTCATCAACATCTGTTTATTTGTGCCAGTTAAACAGAGAAATTTAGGAAGCCTTGATAATTCATCTAGCAGAGGCCAAGGATCCAGGAACAACACATGAGTGTCAACTTGTCAGTATATTTTTGTCACCGTTTGAGAATATTTGTAAATTTTATAGTCTCTCATGTCTATATAAATAAATTTCCGAACAGACTGGTGGGAATCTGTGAAATCAGTAGTACACCTGTAAAAGTGAAAGGTAACCCACCAGTTGGAAGAGGAGACAGCCCTCAGTGGAGAGAGCAGCAGACAGGCTCCTGGGAGAACCTCGCAGTTCATGGTGTGACCTGCTCATCTTTATGGACCCACATGGGCAGGAGAAAACATAGGGAGAGAAGGGAAGGCAGTGGGACCCGCTTTAAAAGTCACATCCAGAATAAGAACCCTAGAAGTCCTGCACAGTAACAAACTGTAATATTTACCAGCAACTTAGCATTTAGTTCCAGAAATGTCATCTTCTAAAAATGCAAACATCTGTGCGCTCACAGTGGAGCAGTCAGCAAATGCATCAAAGGGATAAGAAAATAAGACCATTCATTAACAGCATCATTTTCTCCCTTTGCCACACTTAATGATACTTATCATATTTTCTACTTGCATGTACTATATTAAACTTACTAATTGGCTACATAATAAAGCTCAAAGGACATTATGTTTAAGTAACTGGGGAACTGAGAATTGGGAGAGAGGAATGGGAGTATGAGCTGATCTATGCTTATTGACCAAGTTTTTTTGAAGATTTTAGTTGGCATTTTCCGTAAGTATGTTTAATTCTTGTGTCTTGCAGAAAAGAATTCACATGCTAATTCTAAAAGTAATTTATTTGGGATTTGTAATGACTTATCTCATACTAACAAATCCTCTCTTAAAAAGTCTGGCAAAACCCCACACACAACTAAAGCAAAGACCCCAAAGCCATATAGCACATTGTTCTGCTAATAGAATTAATAATTCTACATCTTATAATTCTTGGGTTTTGCAATTTTGTTTGATAAAATTCTCCCACCTAGAAGGTTTCTGTGTCAATGTGGTCAGTAGAAGAATATCCTGGGGGAAAGCACATCTGCCCAGCACCTCCCTTTCATTCATTAACCCACCAGGGGCTAACACTAATTAGATCAGGCTGCTCATTTTAAGCTGATAATTGATTTAAATAGGTTGCTCATTTAAAATAGAATAAAAACCTGCTAAACATTTGGTGCTTGGGTTTTTTTCATCTGCAACTTTCAATTGCTTGTGCAATGTAGCATAAAATGTAGAGGTCTCCCTTTGCTAAAAAGGCCATAAAATTAATTACAATGAGTATGAATTGTGCAGGGTGAGGGGGTGGGGGAAAATGAGTGCTGGAGTTAACTGGTAATGACTAACTAAGAATCAAAAGCAAAAGAGCTTGTTTCCTTTAAGCGGAATTTTAAAGTAACTTAGATATCTGAACCACTCCATTTTACAGACTTTTTTTTATCCTGTGAGAGAAGGAACAGTTTACCATGTTCAGCAATGCTTCATCCGTCTTCTAACCTGGCATTGCTGGGTGCACAAACATTATCACATACTGCTAGAGGTTTCCATTGTCTCTCTTCAATTAATATCTCAGCCTCTGTCCAAGCATGTAAATACAAAGTCTTAATTCATGATTAGGGCAGTCACAAGCCTCAGTCAACATAAAAATATTCACTTGGTGAAGTGGCACATCAAAAACTTCAGTTGTGTGTGTCCATAATTTACAACTTGTTTCTTCCAAATCTAAATAAAATCATTACCTTTTCAGCCAGCTATAACTACGTTCGTTTGTACAAGGCTCAGACTTCAGCCCAGGCTAACACCCAGCATTTGCTCTTTACTTAGCCTGCAGAAGTGTCTAACTCTGCAAGGTAGCGTGCACACTCACACAAGACAAAAGAAGTAACAGCAGGTACAAGTAGGCTGACATAGAAACTCCTGCAAAGCTGCAGGTATTTTAAAGCAGGATTACCAGTGGACAGAATAAAAGTGACTGCAAACTGCAGAGATCATCAGCACTGTTATTTTTATTTTTGATCCCGCTCACTAGCAAAGCCAAGTCCCTGCCAGTCCATCTGCTGCCGCAGCCCCGTTTCTCGCCCCACTCGGGGAAGTTGCCTCCACACCGGTGGCACCACATTTCCCCCCTTACAACTCGCATTCTTTCTTCTGCTTCCAACAAAATTCAAACCAGAGATTGAGACTTTGCAGTTCAGGGGCGTTCAAGGACTCTGCCTTAAAAAACTATTCAAGAGCACTCACTAGTGGCCGAAAATTAAAATAGCACCTTAACAGGCCATTACTCAGCCTGTTTTGTTCATGCCTTTTTAAATCGTAGGGAAGACAGCAAGAAGACAATAAACACCCTTTCGATAATTCTGTATTCAGGCACCAGATCATGTTCTCAGTTAATGGTAAACATTATATACCAGTAAGCAGTTTTTCAAGGCAACCAGTTGTGAAATACTTTGAAAACAATACCAGTTCCTCAATTGCTACCAAGGAATATTGAAGATAATTCAATTGCTTACATTTTACATGAATGCCTGAACTTCTCCATTCAGTTTTGAACAAAACACATGTTAATAAAGCAAGCTTTTTTTAAAGGAAGATGCTAATTTATTCCCTTGCATTTCAATTTGTCACTGAGCACATGCTTCTTGTGTTCTCCTGTTAGGTGCACTAATATATAAGCATGTGGCACATGAAAATGCATGTGAACAATCAGTTTAATTGACAGTCTTCTGTAACAGCAGCACACAAATAAGATGAACTTAATGACCATACCGCGGCAGCGCACCCGGTTTAATTGCACCAAAATTTCCAGTGAAAGAAGGCATCTGAAAGTGGATAACCAGGGTAACCAAGTAAAACTGCAGTGCCCAGAGGGGGTGATTTTACAAAGTTTCCCCATTGCACCTCTCTGAATGGCAGTAGCCCGTGTTGGTCACCTGTGAATGTGTGGGAGCACTGGCACCCTGGTACACCAGGGTCAGGATGGCCACAGGGTGCTGGGCATCTGCACAGCGCGGGGCTCCCCGACCCGGGGGGGCCAAGGGCGACGGGCTCCTCTTTGAACTGCAGCTCTGCAGAGGAACAGATTGCTGGCTAATATGGAAAGCTGCCTGTTTCCTAGATTAACGATGAGGTAATTTAGAATTTACATATGTGTGGAGAGGGATTGTTTTGATCCCAAGGTAATATATCTGTGGTACAATAATAATGCGGGCGATAGAGAAAAGGTGAAGCAAGGAGGGCAGATAAGAGGGAAGAAAAGTGTCGCTGGTGCCAGTGCCAAGGAGAGCCCTAACAAAGCGCCAGGCCCAGCTCTGCGTTAAGTAGAGGCGTTGCTGGAACAACAGAGAGGCGGCTGAGCCGGGGAAAGGCGAGTGACGTTGCAGCGAGGGATGTTGCAAAGGTCAGTGAATTGGTTTGCACAGCTGTGTGTCCAAGCGGGCTCCTCTAGCCCCAAGTCCTCG
This sequence comes from Scopus umbretta, assembly GCA_013400535.1. Taxonomy (NCBI): domain Eukaryota; kingdom Metazoa; phylum Chordata; class Aves; order Pelecaniformes; family Scopidae; genus Scopus; species Scopus umbretta. The sequence continues at coordinate 27,292 of VZTL01021747.1, forward strand.
CTCCTGACATTTCAGTAGCTGAAAACCAGGCTTTGCTGCTACCTTTTCACTTGCCTCAACACCTTCAAGCACCACTGGGAGCTGAGAGGTTTTAGCCAGGATGAGGGTAAATGCCCTTGACTACCCCTCAGCCCTGTACGGGAGAAGCTTTAACACATCTGTTCCCATAGCAGCCGGTTGGATGTGCTGCCCCAGACCTGAGACCCAGAGAGGCAAAGGGGTTTGCCTGCTGTTGCATGGCTAGTCGGCAGCAGAGCAAGGAATTGCTGCTGACCCTGGGGCAAATGTTTTAAGCAACACAGTATCCTCCCCAAGCACAGGCCTGGGGCTGGAAACAGAGAAAACAGGCTTGCATTCATTCACCAAACCCTCAGTGATGAGGCAGAGAAGTCATCAGCTGTACAGTGAAAACATACCATCATTCCTGAATCCTAGTATATCCTGTATCTATTTTTAATACTGGCTGCCCCAGTTTAACCTCTGTTTGCCACAGGAGTTTTGGGGGTCAGGGACGAAGCTTGAAACTACCATAATCTCTTTTTTACATTCTGATTAAGATTTGTATCATCTATCCCATTTGGAGTAGCAAAAAAATTTACATTGCAGAAATACATCTTGTGCACCACACATGACCTAAGCAGAGAGGTAAGTGGGAGTAGCTTAAACCTGAGACACTGGTTATTCCTCATTCAGAAAATTCTCGCGTGCTGTATTTGCCAGCTTTAAATGTCATCTGCCAATATATGTCCAGAGATGTATGTATAAGTGAAGACCAGTGTATTTACACTTGTGACAAAAAAAAAGGTGGCATCAAAATTCAGCTGAGTGTTAGGATAGTCAGTCATTCAGTCTGTTTCTCACCTCCATTTGTCTATGCGTTTCCCTCTTGTTATGCTTTCTACCCTGTTTTGCTGTCTGCTTTTATTCTTGGTACATTTCAGTGTCTGTATTTCATAGAATCATAGAATCACAGAATGGTTTGGGTTGGAAGAGACCTTAAAGATCATCTAGTTCCAACCCCCCTGCCATGGGCAGGGACACTTTCCAGTAGACCAGGTTGCTCAAAGCCCCATCCAGCCTGGCCTTGAATACTTCCAGGGATGGGGCATCCACAGCTTCTCTGGCCAACCTGTTCCAGTGTCTCACTACCCTCACAGTGAAGAATTTCTTCCTTGTATCTAATCTAAATCTACCCTCTTTCAGTTTAAAGCCATTACCCCTTGTCCTATCACTACATGTCCTTGTAAAAAGTCCCTCTCCAGCTTTCTTGTAGGCCCCCTTCAGGTACTGGAAGGCTGCAGATAAGGTCTCCCCAACTCTCTTGGCCTGTCCTCGTAGGAGAGGTGCTCCAGCCCTCGGATCATCTTTGTGGCTCTCCTCTAGACTTGCTCCAACAGGTCCATGTCCTTCTTATGTTGGGGGCTCCAGGGCTGAACACAGTACTCCAGGTGGGGACTCATGAGAGAAGAGGGTCAGAATCACCTCCCTTGACCTGCTGGCTACGCTTCTTTGGATGCAGCCCAGGATACAGTTGGCTTTCTGGGCTGCAAGCACACATAGTCAGCTCATGTCCAGCTTTTCGTCCACCAGTACCTCAAGTCCTTCTCCACAGGGCTGCGCTCAATCCCTTCACCCCCCAGCCTGTATTGATAGTGGGGGTTGCCCTGACCCATGTGCAGGACCTTGCACTTGGCCTTGTTGAACTTCTTGAGATTCGCCTGGTTTTCCTTAGAATCCTTTTCCTTAATGTATCTTTTAATTTTTTTGTAATTTCTTTCTTCTCTATACATGCCTTCATCTTGAGATGCAATTTCTTACAGCTTTCAATAATCTCAAAAAAATATTTTACATGCAACTTCTGTTTCCGTCTCCTCTGCACGCTGTTCTTAGTCTCATTTCTAGCTGGTTTTGTAGTTACTTAAAATAGCATAATAATAATAATAATAACAATAATAATGATGATGATGATGATGATGATGTTTCTTCTCTCCTTCCCTATTCTGTTGATAACTACATATCACTGTTATTTCCCTTCACCATCTGATGAAGACCATTTCTAAACAAAACTCTACTTGTCTTCCGTGGGGCTACACTTCCCTTTCTTGTTTTCCTTCTGCAGTGGTAAGACAGAAGGGGACACGCTGTCCCTCGTCTGGGGAGCTGATAGACCTCTCTGTGCTTCCATGGGTGATCCATCCAGATTTCTAAGAAACCCAGTTAGATTTCTTTTATTTGGAAGTCCAGTGTATCATTCCTAATGTAGGACAACCATCAATAGTCCTAGAAAAAGGGTCCTGCCCAGATCGCTGCTGTAGTTATTGAGGTTCAGTAAAGTGTACCAGAAATGGGGTTTACAACCAAATCCACCAGGTCATTTCATGCACAAATTCTAGAGAAGGCTGCCTTGCTTTCAAGCAGTAATCTCCCTTGCACAGAGGTCTGGTGTTCTCCCGAGAGGAGGTAAGATGGTAAGATGAGTGTTGGGCAGAGTTTTACTAACACTGCTCTCTGAGTAGACATTAAGGGCTATGAGGATTTTTAAGTGCTTCTCAGTCAGGGCTGTTAGTCTCAAGAGCACTTAAAGTGAATACCTAAAAGATTTTTCCTTTCTCTTTCCTCTTTCTCCAAAAAGGAAGAGATTGTAAGTAGTTAAACATTTTGTTTCCTTGTTTGTTTTTTACTTTTAATTCTGGGGGTTTAAATTACTGGTATTTTGGGGGCCAGCTCAGCAGAAACACACAACAGGAGCAGTGTGCTTGCAAGCGGATTGTGCAACTGTTTTCTTTTGTGGTGTGTTTTCTTTTGTATCGCTGTAGTCAGTAACTGCTCTGGATCCCGTTCTAGGACACAAGCCAAGAATGAGAAATAAGGCTGCAAGCGAGACAACAATTCACAACCACAGCATTGTTTGACTTGGAGTACTCACCAGGGTAAAACCTACAACAGGAATACAAGATGCTTTAAGTAGCAGATGCTGATTTTAATCTTTCTGGTACTTAGAAAGTCCACCTTGCAGAGCTGCACGCAGCCCACAGAGCCACGAGGGACCTGGCAGAGGGATTTCTTCCTGGTTATGTCAGTGAGGAAATGACAGCAGGAGCAAATCTTGGTAAGCACCCAAGGTGATCCGTAGAGTAAGTAGGATGCATATGAATATACGCTTTGTTAGAGAAAAGGACAGTGCTATCAGTGAAAATAAGCAGCAGCAGATTAAGAAGACGAATGGTCAAAATGGGGAAAAAATACCTGTGTTCCAGTTTGCTAGGAATGTTCAGCCAAAACCACAACAGCGTTTGAACATACACGCTGCATGAGAAGGAAAAGATAAAGGTGTTTTGCTGCAATTTGGAAACAAAAAAACACAGGCAAAGGAAAATAGACACTGAGGTTTTGAATCTGCTTATAGAGGAAGAAAAACATTAAACACTGCTGCAAAACTCCGACATCAAAGTAGGATAAGACAGCAACAGATAGTAACCATCACAGTGCTATGAAATAGTATAAAGGTCTTAGAAACAGGTATCCTAGATTTTAATGGGAATTAGTGTAATACAAAATAAACTCTCAAAGAAAACTCTTCTTTAATTTTATGATAATTAGCAAGGTTTATGATGAAGGGTTAAAATTATTTAGAAGACATTACAGTATGAAAATTGAATTTGGGAATGTAGCACATATTACTGTACAGGATGATATAAACTCTCTAATTTCCAGGACAGTTGTTGTTTGAGCTGTTCAGAAAATGTTGACAAAAATTTAATTTTGATGAAAAAGAAAACCTCTCTCAAAACTGTTTGTGAGTTCCTAATCCAGCCCATGCTCCCAGTTCCCACCCATCTTTGAGAATGCTCTGGGTGGCATCCAAAGCCTGTGAAAGCAATGGACACGATCCCACTGGCATTCGGCAGGTGGGACATGAATGCCAAATCAGTGTTGGGATGACTCTTGAAAGCCATATCTCTCACTGCAGATCCCAAATACTATATCTAGGCCTGAAATATTCCTCTGTAAAACAAGCTACAAAGACTTTGGATATTTTATGGTCAAACTTGGCTAGTGTAAACAAAATGGCAAATAGTAAATTTGTAAGGATGGCAATTACAAAATGAAAAAAAACCCAGGCACATTGAATGGGAAAGTTATGTACTATGCTGTCCAAGAAGGGAATGTAAATTTTACTATTCAGAAAGGCCCAGAACTATCAGCTCAAACAGTGTTTGTACCCTGGCCCTGCATCAGCTTGCAGTTTCACCGTGGGAGGGGAGGCTGAAGATCTCCAAGTGCAGCTCCGCATGGCGTGCACGTCACACAACCTGTTTGCAGCTGAGTGCCCGTGCAGCCCACCTCTCCATTCAGCTGAGGGAAGCATTCCTTCCAGCATACATACATGCAAGCAAATACACACATGAATATTTGTCCATAGCTTTTTTTTTTTTTTT